>CM060368.1:164979868-165123901 GCA_030545235.1 Helianthus tuberosus
CAACATTCCTCGATGAATCTCTTTTTGAACTTCCAAAAATATATTCCAGGTGTATATCTCAGATGCTTGAATTTCAATGGGAAGGGTTGTTAAAAATTTTGGTGTGCGTGTGTCACTATCAAACTCATTCTTACGTTGTTTATTACGATTGGAATCAACAGCACTATCATAGCACATTAAGAACTGGACAAGGGAGTTTGTTTCTCTAGAGTTAGTTTTGAAACATGCATTGGAACTTTCGCATCTGGATGTCGTTTTCATCAAACAACATAACGGAATCTCTCTGAAATAACATGGTGCCCAACGTGTGCGAATGTTATACATATCGGTCAACCATTTGTGATTTTCAAGTTTATACTCCTTCATTAAAAGTTGCCATTGTGCTTCAAATGTTTCAACTGTTATGAACAAGTTCCAAACAAGTTTGTGTATTGATTTTCTTAGATTCCCATTTGCAAGTATATCACCAGATATCTGTAAGTGGTTGACAATTTATAAATAAAAAATGTTAAATTATAATATTAGTAAAAGAATGATGATATATATGTACATTGAAATATTGAATAGGATAAAGTTAATAATATCGTTACCTTAGCGGGCAGTTTATCCGTTATGTGCCACATACATAAACGATGGGTGGATTCGGTGAATACATTTAACACAGCTTGTTTCATAGAAGCATCCTGGTCAGTAAGTATAAGTGAAGGTTGTTTTTTGTGGGCTTTAAGGAACATTTGTAGCAGCCAAGTGTATGATTCAATTGTTTCATCATATAGTAATCCAGCACCGAAAATTACACAACGTTTGTGGTGATCAACACCAGTAAATGGAACAAAAATCATCTTGTATCTGCAACATATGTATTGTAATATGTATTAGTAATACAAATCATAAAATAAAGTTACGACATGTATGTAAAAAAATGTATGTTGTGGTATGTAGGTGTGAATAAACAGAATTTATGTGTATGATGATAAAATAGAATATAGTGTTATATTAACATATGCATATGATGTAATGTATGTGTAAGGATATGAATACAAACATGTATGCAAATGATATTGTATGCATATATGCATGTGGTTAATGTTATATATGTATATTTTAAATAGCATAATAGGATTATATGCAGTTATGCATAAGTTGATATGAGGCAAATAATAAATGAATATATGGTGTATGCATAAGTGCATAACATGCAAATTATAATAAATTTGAAGTAAATATGTTATGCATATATGCATACATATTTATATACAAAATGAATATACAACATATGCATATGTGAATGAATGACATATAAACATGTGATTATAAATACGTTGTTATTTAATAATATTGAAAGTTGACATACTTGTTTGTATCATATGTAGCATCAAATCCACACACATCTCCGAAAGCTTCGTAATTATGTAAGGATACAAAGTCAGCCCAAAAAGCGGAACGAAGCTCGTTGTTTGTAACAACATATTCAAAGATGAAATCTTGACGGTTTTGGCTTCTTGCTTGTAAGGTGTCAACAAAAAGGTTTGCATCGCGGTCACCAACGAATAATCGAAAGTCTCTACTTACATTTTTAAAATCCACTGTAGTACCCTGCACATTTTGTGGTCCACCTTTTAAGGAAACTTGAATATTGTGGGCAATGCTTGGCCCTATTTTGTTTAACCCAACCCGATGTATAAATTGTTGATTTTCATAAGTTACTTGTCTATTTTGTCTGAGAAGATCAACATTTTCATTACTGATCATGCAATGATTATGTTGCTCATCAATGCTATATAATTGAAATTGATTTGTTGTTTCCAAATATCGAAAACGGGCACATGCACCACAATTAGAGACGGTGTATCGGCTACGTCGTTTGTTGTTTGTAGGTGGTAGTGAAGAATCGAAAGTGTTATGTTTTGGCTTGCCATTTTTTGAACATAAAAGATACCGATGTGTAGGAATTCTTATGCTGGGATTGGATGGGTCTGGCTTTGATTTCAAAGTGCCAATACGGACAGAAAATCCAGCCATTGAAGCGTATTGTTTATACATCATGATAGCATCATCCCAGTGTTGGAATACACTTCCAATGGATGACATGTATTGAATGTCAACGTCGGGAGTCCAAAATTTGGTACCATCGGGGGACGAATAAACTGAACTTATAAATGTACCTGTTGAATGAGTAAATGAATATAAGGTTCATAATGCATATTATAAAAAAATAACAGAATTATGTTGTAACCTAATGTATGAATAGTGCAAGTATTAATGGATTGGGAATAAGATGTTGAAATGTCAGATTTTGTGATTGAATGTATGTAATGATATAGTAGTACATGAATATGTTTATATAGGCATAGTATAATGTATGTATGATTAAAAATGGTCATGTATGTAGAAGTATGTAATGAACATAATTCATATGCATATATGCATATTGAATATGGTATGCATGTAATTGTGCAAAATTAATTATAATGGACATATGGTAGTATAACAGTTTGTTTATAGATTAGATTGTTGTGAAAAGATGATATTATAATATTGTTATAAGTATTATAACAGAACGTGTATAATAATGAATCAAGTGTTGATATTAAATGAATGGTATATATGTAAATTGTTTTTAAACAAATGATGATGGAGTAATGTAATACCTTTATGTTCTTTATGTAGGAATTGTAGTCGTTTTGGTGTTTTTGATGAAGTTGACACATAAGAAGACGAACCAGAATCAGAATATGACTGTGTGTTATACGGGATTTCAACATTATCATATGTCACGATGTCATATATGGGGTCGATAGATGCAACAACACAAGATGAATCAAGCATAGGAATTAACCCTTTATCAGATTGCATTGGTGTTGGACAATGTTGATCATTTCTAATAATATTGATTGGGGCGTTTACTGAAGACGAATCAGATGATGCCATAATATCTGCAATTAATGTGAGTAACATTTGTTGTTATTATATTGATCACATGTTGTATATTATGTATGAAAGTATATAAAAAAACATAGTATAATGTAACAATAGGTAGAATGACAAATAGTGTAACATTTGTAAATGTGTGTAGACAAATGTGATCGTATTAGAAGGAACATAGATGCAAAAAGTAATGTATATGCATATGTGCATATGTAATAAATAAAATAATGTAATAGTTAAATGTTAACAAATCAGTTTAATGTTTATGAAACAAGTGTAATTTTAATGTATGTATTAACAGAACATAAAACATTTCAGTTGTGAATATGTATACAGATCTTAATGAACAAATATTTGCAGAAAGATATGTTGTAAAATGTAAATTATATAACACAGGTCAAACGTACATATATCTGAATTCAGGATTGATGGGGCATTTGATAGTATTGAACAATTCGATGGTGATTAATTGAGTTATTACAGTTAATTATTAGTAAACAAACAATTGTTAGTAAAATGTATACAAGTTAATGATGAAACAGACGGATGTGTTAAACAGGCATATAGAACATATCGATTATGAATTTGATTATAAGGTTGAGATTGTTGAAAATAAGGTGTTAAATTACACAATTAGATGCACATTTTGAAGACATATACATTACCTTGTAAGATGAGAATTGACGAAGATGCTATTGACGAAGATGATGTAAGAATGTTAGGGTTTGCAGAAATTTGATGCTGTAAGAATGTTAGGGTTTGCAGAAATTTGATGAATTGTCTCAATACATGAATTAAGTCGTTGAGGTGTTGCGAATGTGACCGGAATTAAAGATACATTGTCGGAATCTTCGATCGGTGGTCGGAATCGTGGTGGCGGAGACGGAGGCAATAGGCGGCGTCGGACATGAGTGAATAGTACCAATTTTGAATGGATACGATGAGTGATTATTTGGAAATATCATATTTTACATTACAGCCCTTGTAGTTTGAGTATTGTTGCGTTCACACTTGGTTCTCGCGGTTCTCGCAATAAGAGGTGGTTCTCGCATGATCTTCTCCCTATATATATATATATATAGGATGAAGATCATTTAAGAACTGTAAAATTTTTCAGAAATTGCAAAACTCATCACAACCCTTAGATCATTCAATCAAAGGTTCAAGATACTAATGGCATTATTGTAATTAAAAGAATTCTAAGAGGCATTTTACTAAAGATAAAAGGGCATTTTTGGATGATCAAAAAATTAATTTAGAAATCGTCATTTGTCTACGCCTAAATTAACTCCTGATTTGTAGGACTTGACTTTCGTATTTTAAACAATTATCTCTTAAAGAAGAACCATTGAAGGCTTTTCAAGAAAAGAAAAAGAAAGAATGATCAAAGAGATATCTGGCGACGAAATTATAAAAAAAATCCATTAAGCCGATTTCCATTATGGCAGAATGATGATACAAGCAAAGATTGAGTTAAAATTGAATATTGATAATCAATTATTCAAAGTGGATAATGTCTACGTGTGTAATCAGAAGAAGAATAGAGAACCATGGTAACTTATGTTTACCTACTGTTTTTATTTTCTTGTTTAGTTATTTAACTAAGCTAAATTTATTAGTAAAATGATCTCTGACTTAAAAATATTTGGATGCTTGATGTTGATTAAATGTCTATATGTATGTAAATAATTTATTTACACATATTTCAAACAAGTACATATATGTAATTAGTTGATTTACACATATGTATGAACATCCATTGACATATGGCTAAATATAGATTTGAACTATGTTTCAGTTCATATAAATTTATTACATACAATTTTTTTTTGTTATTTACACATGTGTAAACATATGTTTCTTTTTTTATAAATTAATGATTAAATGTAGATATAGATGAAAGGTAGAAATTTATGATATTTTGAAGATTTACATATATGTTAATATGTATTTACATGTATGTGAAACTTAAAAAATGATTAATTATACATATGTAAATAGATAATTCGTATGAAAATAAGGGGCAATAATCTGAATGTGTAAACCTAAATATTCTGGTAAAAAGTAGAGAGATGAGATGTCACGGCCCCCGACCCACCCTGGACGGAATCGGGTGCCGCGAGCAGCCCAGTGGTACCGGTGATTATTTTTAAAACGTTGCAGCGGAAATTTCCTCAGGACCGTGAGTTAGGAAAATATCAGAGTTTAGAAACACCGGATTTTATTTATTAAATAGATGGAGTGAATCCATGTTTTACAAAGGTAGCTTTAATAAAGATAAATTTGATTACATAAAACAATATTTCTTAATTTGATTTAATTAATAAAATAAGCCACTTCTTGAAACCCTTCAGTGCCGGATCCAACTTTTACTCCAATCTACTGTAATTACCTGAAAAGTATTTTAAAAAGGTTTTGTCAGCGGGAATTACTGAGTGAGTTCATTCAGGTTTTATAAAACATATTTGTTATATTTCACAGCATTAAGAGTTTTTACATTTGCTTCTTTAAGATTGGCAAAGACTTAATCACTGCAAAGTATAACTAGAAAACAGTGTTATCAAATACAGCATAAGAGCAATTACAATGGCTTCTATCTTATTGTTATCTGGCGTCCTGTCACAATGGTGACGTGTCACAATGGTGACGATGATCATACCACTATTAGGTCAATGAACCTAAGTAGTGATGATTATCTCTGTAGGTCAATGAACCTTATTGTTATATGGCGCCTTGTCACAATGGTGACGTGTCACAATGGTGACAATGGTCATACCACTATTAGGTCAATGAACCTAAGTAGTGATGATTATCCTTGTAGGTCAATGAACCTTTATATGGCGCCTTGTCACAATGGTGACGATTATCAAGTAATGTATACAAAACCCCACATACCGGCTGTAACTTGGTGATTATATATACTTAATTACTGTAATTATTACTTTGAAAATAAACATGCTTTTTGAAATCAAATTTGATAAAAAGAGAATGACTCACAAACTGTGAGAAAAGAGAATGGACTCACATTATAAGCATGCAGATTCATACAGGCAGAGTTTATCCTACTGATTTGTCTTGATATTGCAGATTGATACAAGCAGAGCTTAGCCTATTAATTAATCTTGTAACCTAGTGCACACAAACTAGGTAAATAACTAATACAGCATTTACGATAACTCACGAGATTAAAACCCTCACAACGAATGACAAAGTGCAATACTTAAACATCCATCGGATTCACAACGAATGACAGAGTATTCCCCGAGTTTGGGTGGTACTCAAACATCCTGTCGGAATCATGACTAATGACAAAGCATAACCCAAGTTTGAGCAGCACTTAAACATCCATTGGATAGTTTCTATCGATCGGACATTGAATCGTAGCAGCGATCGAGTTAATACCCTGTATCGTAGCAGCACCCCGCTATACTAATTAGTGATCCGTGTGTGTTTTTAGAAGTAATTGGACAATAACTCAGTGCACGAATTGAATTTCTTCGTCGAACAAACGCACAGAATCAAGTCCCAATGCCTGCTATTTATAGTCAAATTTTACCACCCCTTGCACACCGTAACACCATATCCCTTACGGTGCGCAAGGGACACGTTTGGTTCATAGACTTGCCACGTGTGGTTGTAGGCTTGCTGATTCGACGATTCTTGAAAATTTGATTTAGACAGCAGTTTGTGAGGATAATTGTCGAGTAGGAAATACCCCCCCTGAGTTTTAGGGGCCCTGATCCTGATTCTGATTGTTCTGGAAATTTTAGGGTTTGTGCAGAATCACTTGGGTGTCTCAATTAGGGTTTCTTTTTTGATAAAATAATAAAATAAATAGGCCTTTGGATGAGGGTTGTTACATTCTCCCCACCTTAATAAAAATCTCGTCCTCGAGCTTTAAGTTACGATATTTCTTTTAGATTTATGTCATATTTTAATCAATAAAAATAATATTAAGGTAGATGACACAAAATGAAAATATCAAATTTTGTGAATATGAGTTGTACAATAAATAGGATTCAATAGTTCAACTGAATAAGTTCAAGAAATCGATGACAAACGAATGAGATGAAATGATATAATTTCCAAAGTGACTAGGTTCAAGCCAAAAGATATATGATCAATGGATGTGAATGTTTACAAGTTTGTGAATGATTTTTAGAAACAATAGAATTTACTGTCAACAGAAAATTCATTTTGATTGTCAATTGATGAAGATTCAGAATCAACAAGTTTGAATAAAATAGAAGTATGAAAAATGATTTGTCAACTATTGAATTATAACAAAAGAAAAATGAGTGTGTTGACGTTTATTGAATTGCAAGGATACACCGAATTACAATAGAGTTTAGTGTATCATTGTCTTAATACATAGTTGTATTAAGACTATTTTCAAGGATGAGTTAAGTGAAAGAAATAAATGATTTCGAATGATTGTGATTAGCCCAAACTATAAGTTTATATCGACGTCACAAGGTGTCGAAATGATTAAAATAGCTCAATAATTACGGTGATCGAACAAATTCACCGTGTAATCAACTGAAAGCTTTTTAATAAATTTGGATATTCATTTCGAATAGGATTTTCAATTGATGATAATAAGACCAAATGAATATTATAGAATTTTCGATCAATGATGAAAGAAACTTTAGAGGTACACCGGAATATGATATGAATTTGTGTACTCTTATCTTAACACATAATGGTATTAATACTGTTTAAGATAATGAACTAACAAAATAAATAAATCCGTTCATTAGGTGTGAAAAGAAAATTAATTCAAATTTCAAATTTAAGAAAACGCCACCACAAGGTGTCGTAGTGATTGAAATAATAGCAGTGACTAAATGAGTTCACCATGCTTGAAACCAAATGAAAGTTCAATGAAGCAAGTCCGAATGTTTGATTCAAATAATTTAGTAGGATTTTTTCTATTGAAATTGAAACAATTGAATAATGTTTTTCGAGCAAAGATGATAAAGAAATTAAAGATTACGAAACGCTCGATTGCTGATATAAAAATCATTAAGAGATACACTGAAATATGAAATGAATTTGTGTATCATTATCTTAGCACACGATTGTGTTAAGATTGCTTTTATAGAATAAACCAACAAAGTGGATTCAATAAATAAAAATAATTAAATCCGTATATGATGTGTGTAAACGAGATTAGCGCAAGCTTCAATTTTGTGAGAATGTCATCACAAGGTGATCGTGATCAAAGATCAACAAGCCTATTATGGTTTAAAACAAATGAAGTGCTTGTTGGGACTATTTTGAATATGATAGCTTCAATCCATCATATGGATCCTTGAAATGAATATGTAATGCGAGTAAGTTCAAACAATTGAACTTGGTTTAAACAAAACGAGTTCATGTATCAATAAGAAAGTTCGGACATGGTCACAACAAAACCCATGTTATGCTAAAGAAAATTGAGTTTTTCAAAAATTCAATGACTCGATATCAAAGAGTCATCGTTTTGCAAGAAATGCGGGTTACAATACAAAGGTCAAGTATAGCGAAATGATATTTGAGTTTTGATAAAACGATAAATTGGAATGAAGCCCTCCAGCGGTCTTCATAATTTAAACGAACCACATGAGCAACAAACAGTGTGGTTTTACCAAGAAATGAAATAGATCAATATTCGCTATTATGAAAAATTCCTCATGGTATGATGACCATTAGGAGGAGTAGCAATGCAAAAGTCTATTCACAGAGGTCAAAATTTTAACAAAAGAATTTTACCGATGCAGTTTACGTAGCTCTGACATGTCTTCTAGACGTCGTAAGATTATTGACGCAGTCCAACGTTCTGTCGAAAGTTACTCCCAAATCTGATACAAACTGTCACCCGACAAATGTATATCGAAGTATTTCCTGATTTCATGCAAACGGTTATGCAACAAATGAGTGATGCAAGGACACTCAATCACCAGTAATTTATGAATCCGATTAGACTATGTTGTGAAACCTTGTTCCAACGTACCTCAGCGATATTCATGTCGTTTGTGGCAAAGTGCTGATTTTTAATTAGTAATTCTTCCATTGACGGTATTCGCATTGGTGTCGTTGTGGCCCATTATATTTTCCAAAGATCTTGCCTTGGAAGTCGGGTGTGATATATTTCAACGTTTGTAGACGTATAATTTAAGTTTCATGTGTTTTCTTTTAGCACAACTTTACAGGTTTATTACTTGCGTTAATAGTTTATGATAACATTTTGGAAATTCTTTATACTTTTAATGAAGTTCCAAATTAAAAGGTTTCTATTATTACGAAGCGGATGATCAAACGAAATAATGTTTGATATCGGAATTCTAGATATATGTGAGAGATTCCTAATAAAGAGATCTAGACACAGATACTTGTGCTTTATTCCTATTTGGCTTTTGGAATTTCCTTATAGATATACATATCTATGTAATCATATATTTCACATACTGTAATATACATACCCTTAGTAAGGT
Source organism: Helianthus tuberosus (assembly GCA_030545235.1). Taxonomy (NCBI): domain Eukaryota; kingdom Viridiplantae; phylum Streptophyta; class Magnoliopsida; order Asterales; family Asteraceae; genus Helianthus; species Helianthus tuberosus. Next base: position 164,989,273 of record CM060368.1, read on the forward strand.
TAATGTATTTACCAGATTCATATTTCCAAAAACAAGTCAAATATCAGATCATGATACTATTTAGGGAAAACTTGTCACTTGTTTGACATATTATATACCCCGTCTTATCCGGTTCGCGCCGGAGAGGTAACCTCAGTATATCCGGACAACTGGAGAGTCTGCTACACCATACCCAGTCTTGTCGGAGAAAATTTTCTATTTCCCATAAATAGTATCTTTGCAAGATTTTAAAAGTGCCTCTTTTATTAGGGCTTTCATCCAGAATTAGGGAAATTTGTATTCCCGTAACATATCTTATTCTAGATCAAGTAATATTAATAATCAAGAATTAACAGCAATTAAGTGCTATTGCCTGCAATGTTCTAATCGTCATTCTTTACGGCATACCAAAACTTATCATACTTTATTTACAAAAGTACTTAGCTTATCTCGAAGCTTATACTAAAGCATCTTTTCTTAAGTTCAAATCTAAAATGCTATCATGTGTGCTACCAGTTAACAGCAATCTCCTACCTCTTTTATATAAATTTAGGTATTATTATCACAACACCTATTGGCTCAAAGCAGTGGCTCTGATACCACCTTCTGTCACGGCCCCCGGCCCACCCTGGACGGAATCGGGTGCCGCGAGCAGCCCAGTGGTACCGGTGATTATTTATAAAACGTTGCAGCGGAAATTTCCTCAGGACCGTGAGTTAGGAAAATATCAAAGTTTAGAAACACCGGATTTTATTTATTAAATAGATGGAGTGAATCCATGTTTTACAAAGGTAGCTTTAATAAAGATAAATTTGATTACATAAAACAATATTTCTTAATTTGATTTAATTAATAAAATAAGCGACTTCTTGAAACCCTTCAGTGCCGGATCCAACTTTTACTCCAATCTACTGTAATTACCTGAAAAGTATTTTAAAAAGGTTTTGTCAGCGGGAATTACTGAGTGAGTTCATTCAGGTTTTATAAAACATATTTGTTATATTTCACAGCATTAAGAGTTTTTACATTTGCTTCTTTAAGATTGGCAAAGACTTAATCACTGCAAAGTATAACTAGAAAACAGTGTTATCAATTACAGCATAAGAGCAATTACAATGGCTTCTATCTTATTGTTATCTGGCGTCCTGTCACAATGGTGACGATGATCATACCACTATTAGGTCAATGAACCTAAGTAGTGATGATTATCCCTGTAGGTCAATGAACCTTATTGTTATATGGCGCCTTGTCACAATGGTGACAATGGTCATACCACTATTAGGTCAATGAACCTAAGTAGTGATGATTATCCTTGTAGGTCAATGAACCTTTATATGGCGCCTTGTCACAATGGTGACGATTATCAAGTAATGTATACAAAACCCCACATACCGGCTGTAACTTGGTGATTATATATACTTAATTACTGTAATTATTACTTTGAAAATAAACATGCTTTTTGAAATCAAATTTGATAAAAAGAGAATGACTAACAAACTGTGAGAATAGAGAATGGACTCACATTATAAGCATGCAGATTCATACAGGCAGAGTTTATCCTACTGATTAGTCTTGATATTGCAGATTGATACAAGCAGAGCTTAGCCTATTAATTAATCTTGTAACCTAGTGCACACGAACTAGGTAAATAACTAATACAGCATTTACGATAACTCACGAGATTAAAACCCTCACAACGAATGACAAAGTGCAATACTTAAACATCCATCGGATTCACAACGAATGACAGAGTATTCCCCGAGTTTGGGTGGTACTCAAACATCCTGTCGGAATCACGACTAATGACAAAGCATAACCCAAGTTTGAGCAGCACTTAAACATCCATTGGATAGTTTCGATCGATCGGACATTGAATCGTAGCAGCGATCGAGTTAATACCCTGTATCGTAGCAGCACCCCGCTATACTAATTAGTGATCCGTGCGTGTTTTTAGAAGTAATTGGACAATAACTCAGTGCACGAATTGAATTTCTTCGTCGAACAAACGCACAGAATCAAGTCCCAATGCCTGCTATTTATAGTCAAATTTTACCACCCCTTGCGCACCGTAACACCATATCCCTTACGGTGCGCAAGGGACACGTTTGGTTCATAGACTTGCCACGTGTGGTTGTAGGCTTGCTGATTCGACGATTCTTGAAAATTTGATTTAGACAGCAATTTGTGAGGATAATTGTCGAGTAGGAAATACCCCCCTGAGTTTTAGGGGCCCTGATCCTGATTCTGATTGTTCTGGAAATTTTAGGGTTTGTGCAGAATCACTTGGGTGTCTCAATTAGGGTTTCCTTTTTGATAAAATAATAAAATAAATAGGCCTTTGGATGAGGGTTGTTACATGAGAGAGGATAGAGAGAAGAAAGAATAAATAATTAATTAAGAAGTGCAATATTTTAAAAATTACTAATTTACCCTTTTTATTTACTTTTTAATTTTTAGAGATAAAATTTAATGATTGGTCCAAATTGGTTCTGCGAGTTCTGTTTAAAAGTGGGGTTCTGAAATGAACCTAACCATATATATATATATATATATATATATATATATATATATATATATATATATATGGTTCCTAATGGATCTTTGTTTCCCTTTTTATTTACTTTTTAATTTTTAGAGATAAAATTTAATGATTGGTCCAAAATGGTTCTGCGAGTTCTGTTTAAAAGTAGGGTTCTGAAATAAACCTAACCCTATATATATATATATATATATATATATATATATATATATATGGTTCCTAACGGATCTTTGTCCTATATATATATATATATATAGGACAAAGATCCGTTAGGAACCACCTCTTATTGCGAGAACCGCGAGAACCAATGTGAACACAACAAAAAATGCCTAAAAATAGCTAAAAATCACACAAAATTTTTTTTTTAATATTTTTTATAAAAAAATCGCTACTTTTGAAGCCAAAAAAAAATTAAAAATTTTTTTTTGCTTCGAAAAGTAGCGATTTTAACATAAAAATATTAAAAAAAAATTTAGATTTTTTTTTTTAGATTTTTTTTGGTTTTTTGGGGGTTTAGTTTTTAGCATTTTAGCTTGGGGGGGGGGGGGGGTTTAGGTTTTTATTTATTTTTTTTTTTTGGGGGGGGTGGGGGGTGGTTAGGTTTTTTTTTAGGTTTTTTGGGGGTTTTAGTTTTTTAGCATTTAGCTTGGGGAGGGGGGGTTAGGTTTTTTTTTTTGGGGGGGGGGGGGGTTTAGGTTTTTTTTTTTTTTTTTTGGGGGGGGGGGGGTGGGGTTAGGTTTTTTTAGCTATTTTAGGTTGTGTTCACATTAGTTCTCGCGGTTCTCGCAATAAAGGTGGTTCTCGCATGAACCTTACCCTATATATATATATGGGTCAGGATTTAGAGAAAACGGTGGAAAGTGTGAGAACGGTGAGAACGCTTATGGATCGTCTGATCAAAACAATCTATGGACTAGATTGGCGCGGTGGCGTTTTCGTAAATAACACGAATTCTATTAAGTGGACGCGTTTCATTAAGGGTAAAAAGGTCTTTACACTTCTATAACAAAACGCGATACTAATGAATAAAACGCCATTACGGACCAAAACACAGCCCTATATAAGCAAAAACATTCCAGAGATAAAAACACACCCCCAGAACCTTAAACGTCATATTTTCTACTATATACCATTCATCTTACAAACGCCAAAATCCCCCAAAACATCAAACACACCTACTCAAAAAAGGCCATATTTTACTATATACCAATCATCTTAGAAAACGCCAAAACACTCAAACATCAAAGATTCCAAAAAATCGACGGTTCTTTCAGATAGACTGTTTCCTCAGTAAAACACCAAAAATGGCAAATATCGTTTCTTGTATATTCAAATATTGTTCTACGCCAAAGTTTCGGAGAATGCATTCTTCCCTGAGGTGTTGTGACTCAAATAACATTTTGATGCATGAGATGGACAAATCATAAAATGGCATGAATAGACGAATGACACTAATGAGTGGTTTGAAGATCCATATTAAAAAAAAAAAAACCTCATGTCATTTTGTCTTTCCAAAGGGCCACAAAACCACAAGCATGACAAAGCCAAACCGCCACTGAACATGTTTGAAAGAAGAAAGAGACTGATGACAGTGAATATTTGGAAGATGAATTGTTTCTATTTTTATTTTTTTTATTTTCTTTTTCTGTTGTTTGTTATGTATTTTTCAGTTAAGAACAAAAAAAATACATTACATTAATAAAACGACAAACAGTCATAATGATTATGAAACGCCATAAAGCAGTAAAACGCCAAAAACTCCCAAACTATAATACAAGTAATTTGCAGAATTTTTATTAAAAGCTAAAAATGGAAAAAAAAAAAAAAAAGGGCCAAAACTACTTAAAGCCATTAAAAAACGCCAAGCTTGGGAGATAGAAAGTCTATATCCCTAAAAACTCAAAAAAAGCTGAAAAAAAAAACAGTAAAAATACACAGTAACTGAAAAGACGGCTACTTTATTAATATCATCTATTATAAATAAAAAATTCCGCCTAAACTACGCGCCAAAAACATCCTATAAGAGAGACGTCTCTGCACAATCAACTGATCACACACCCAAAAACAAACGCCATCTTCCCAAGAAACCATTCACTTTAAAACGCCAAAAAAGATAGTTAAAAAATCTACAGATGCGGAACCTTATTTCTTCTATATTGAGTATTGTTCTGAATGAAGTTTCACTGAATGGATTCTACTCTAAGCTGGGTATCTTCTATAAGCTTTTGCTGAATGAGATGGACAAATATTCATAAAAAGAGACTGATGACACTGATATGTCATCATGTCACTTTGTTTTTGATGGATATATTGATGGCATGAAGGGATCAATACATTCGAGCAGGCGTTGATCCTCAACATGTCACCAAACAAGTATATATTAAACCACAATAAAGGATGCCCAAAAATAAGCATCTTCTAAAGACGGGAGGTATATAGGAAAATAAAGATCTACATAAGGTATTCAAAACGCCAAAAAGGTTAAAGTAGAAGAGGCTGATAACAGTGAAAATTTGGATGAGAAATTAGATTATAATTTTTAATTTTTTTTCATTTTCTATTGTTTGTTATCGAAATCTCTGTTGTTTATTATCTAATTCTCTAGTAATAAAAATAAATTGAGTATAAAACGCCAAAAACTACAAACACCAAAACGCCTGATAGTGTGAAAACTGAGAGAACCGATGCTAGCAAAACACGATATTGCTATAAAACGCCAAAAACGCCAAACAAGTATTACTGGAAAAATCAACACTAATTCACAGATGAAATTGAACGAAACAGTAATTGCTAAACAATAAAATGAAGAGACGGTAACATTATTGCCAAACATTTATTATATTAAAAGCCACTATATGGAAAAATGAATTTATTTATCTTTTCAAAACGTCATAATTGTCTGTCACATTATAGACATGTATCATACTTGATATAATAAACACCAAGAAAATTACTAATGTTTTTTACATCATAGACATGCATCCTGATTTAAAAAAACAAAAAAAAAAAAAAACGCCAAAAACATACTTAAAACGCCAAAATATATACTATGTTCCTGATCTACAAACAATAAAAAACGTCGCGTATTTATTAAATGCCAAAAAATGGAAACGGGATGTGACACGCGTTTAAAAAAAGAAATATGAAAGGACAAAAAAGCCCCTCCGCCCTTCTCTGTGTCGCGTGACACGTGTTGGGCCAGGTTACGTTCTCACCGTTCTCACACTTTTGAGCGTTCTCAATTGAACCTAAGCCTATATATATATATATATATAAACATATTAGTTTAATGTGTATTTTACATACATAACATACACATTTGTATGCAAGTAGTAAAAATTAACAAAAACACTTTAACCGTTGATAAAAAAAAACGGTTTACATATGTGTTCTATATAATAAAACTCATCCGAAGTCTTGAACCTTTGATTAAAAAAAATGTTTTACATATATGTTCTATGTGTTAAGTTATTCTACAAAAATTTCTAATTGTAAGAAATGTAAGAAAGATTTATAGAGTGACAAGTGTCTAATAACCTAAAACCTAAATCCATAACACCACCACCCAAAACCTAAACACCCCCCCCCCCCCCCCCCCCCCCCCCGGGTTTAGGTTTTTGGGTGGTGGTGTGTGTTTAGGTTTTTTTTTTTTTTTTTTTTGTGTAGTGTGTTTTTAGGAGTTTTTGTACCCTTCTTACAATTAGGAACCTTTGTATATGATCCTAATCCTATGTTCTATATAATAAAACTGAACCAAAGTCTGAGAGTCTATGTGTGTGTGAAATCTAGTTTTCAGTAAAGAGTTTAATAGTAATTAAGTCAATAAACTATATCTATGTACTACACGAAAAGACTATATCATAATTTTGATTTTCATTTCTTTTCTTGTAATATGCAATGTTGCAGGTTGAAAACTTTGAATACATGACGATTCCACTCAAAGATATAAAATTTGCCACAAAGAATTTTGACAAAGCCTGCTTCCTTGGGTCGGGCGGATATGGTGCAGTGTACAAAGCAGAACTCAAAACAAATAGTAGAAATGAACTTGGTGAAACGTTGAACACTGTAGCTATAAAGCGCATATTTAGTAGAGAAGATGATATAGGAAAAGAAGGTTTCTTCACTGAACTTGATGTGCTCACACATTGTGAGCATCCCAACATAGTCAATCTTGTTGGATTTTGTGTTGAAGAGAGCGAATGGATTATCGTCTATGAGCACGCTTCAAATGGAAGTTTGAATGCTTATTTGGGAAGCACTGACAACAAGATTTATCTTACGTGGGCACAATGTTTGAAAATTTGCATTGATATTGCAAAGGGATTGAGTTACCTGCACACAAAAGAATGATATTACATTATGATATAAAAAGCGACAATATTTTGTTGGGTAAGAATTGGGAGGCCAAGATTGCTGACTTAGGGTGTACGGGGCGTTCGCGGTGACCCCGTGCGGGGACCGATTTCGCCGAGCGGGAACACCCCCGCCATCCAGGCGGGGACCCTAATCGGGGACCAAATCCGGGGGGTAGTCGCCGAAGAAGAAGGAGGGAGGAGGTGGGGCCAGCCGCAATTTCAGCCAATGAAATTTTTTCTTTTTTCTTTTTTTTTTTTTTGAATAAAAAAAGCAATTCCCCTAAGAGGGGAGTGACGCCATCAAATTGGGGTGTTAGGGGAGTTTAAGAGGGGAGTTGACGTGGCACTAGTTGGTTGGTTGGGCGTAAGAGAGGGGACTCACCTCTTAGGTGAGTGCCCCTTACACCCTTAGGGCTCTCTAAATTTCACCCTACAAATCAACACTGGAGCACCATCAATACAAATAATGTTGCAGGCACAGATTTCTATTTGGATCCAGAATACGTCAGGACAGGTAAGTTAAACAAAGCATCAGATATTTACTCCCTTGGAGTTGTTTGATTTGAGATCTTCTCCGGGAAGCTGGCCGATGATTCAAGTTTCATTACCGAAAATGAGAAGGGGCTTGCACCTATAGCACGAATACACTTCGAAAAAGGAACACTAAAAGGATTGTTGGATCCGAGATTAATAAAAAATGCTTATGAACTTGGTTTTTCTCGAAAAGTAGGACCTGATCATGAATCTTTGGATGCATTTTCGAGAATTGCATATAAATGTTTAGCAAAAACTCAAGCAGAGCGCCCAAGAATTGATGTCGTCATCGAGGAACTTGAGAAAGCATTATACATGATTCAAGTAAGTCAATGTTTAGAAATACGGTCTAGCTAGGGCGATGGTTAAGAATACCTTTTACATATTCCTAATTAATAGTACTTAATGATTTATGACAATGCTAGTTCAAAAAATCTATTCACAACCTTTATTTTTCATAGAATTAAATGTGTATAACATTTGCGCGTTTATGTTTCTATTATAAACACACAAATCACATAAAACATTAGTAACTTTTGTGCTCAGTTTCTATTTTTTGGACATATTATTGCAATCAACGTACTTTCAAATCTCATATTCAATAATACACAGGAAAATGCGATGAAAAGTACCCTCAAAATTTCACTTGAACACATAAAACCGAGTGTGGAAAACTTCAGTGATGACAACTGCTTTATGAAAGGAGGATATGGGAGGCTTTACGAAGGACAAGTTCAATACAATAACGGAGACAAGAAAGTTCTTGTAAAGCGGTTTAGTACATCTAGTCAAAAAGATGGTTTTTTGAAAGACTTTGAAATTCTTTACAAGTATCAACACGAGAATATTATCCGTCTTGTAGGCTATTGTAAAGAAAATTTTGAAAAAATCATTCTTTATGAGCATGCCTCTATGGGAAGTCTCAATAGGTATTTAAACCATACTAGTTTTTCATGGCCCCAAAGACTTAAGATATGCATTGATATTGCAAACGGATTAAACTTCCTTCACGGAGGTTATGGGGGACAAGATGTGGTGATACATAGAGACATGAAAAGTTCCAACATTCTGCTAACTGGGGATTGGAAAGCAAAAATTTGTGGTTTTGAGCTAGCTGTAACATATCCAGCAAACAAGGATATTGAGTATGTCAAGAATGATGTTGTAGGCTCTCCTGGCTATTGTGACCCATTGTATTGGGACACACTAGTTTTGACCAAAGAATCTGATATTTACTCATTAGGTGTGATTTTAATTGAAATGCTCTGCGGGCGATCTGCTTGTCCAGACGACTTAAAAGATTGCAGTCAGATTTTAGACGTTTTGGTCAAACAACACTTTCAAGAAGCACGAATTGAAGAGATAGTTTTTGAGGGTATAAAGGAACATATTGCACCGAAGTCACTGATTACATTTCGAAGGATTGCATTTCAATGCTTACATGACGAGATAAAAGAACGACCCACAGCTGGTGATGTGGCGGTGCATCTTAAAAAAGCATTGAAATTTCAAGTAAGTTTTACAGCATTAAAATAAGTCTTTGTTTCCCTAAAGTACGTATAATCCTAGAAAGTTTATTCATAATAGTGGAGTATGCAAATGTTATCAAGACATGAACAAACAGGCTAAACTAGTAATAAACGACAGGTTTTTTCTTATAGAATATGATCTGGGAAAGTTTATTCATGATAATGGAATATGAAAATCATATTGTATCAATAGATGAATAAATAGTCTTAACTAGTATACAATTTTCATGGAATTTAATCATAATAATTGAGGATTATAATCACTTTAAAGTTTAAACCCATTTTCATTTTCTGGTTTTTTTTTCTTTTTTTTTTTTTTTTTGTCAAAACCTAAAATGAACCAAATATTAAAATGGAAATAAAAAACGTATTTGAAATTAAGATGTGTGATGCATTGAAATATAGCTTAATTCTTTAATTAACATGCAGGAGGCTTATGAAAAACGAGAGAGTGACTCCACAATGGCGAAAAAGGATATCTACAACATACTCTCCAACGGATTGCTCCTTGAAGATGATAGATTGGTATTTAGTCCATTCTCATGTCTTATTTTGTGTTCCATAGATCTTTTTATACTTTTTAAGTACGTACCGAATCCACAAAGATAGACTGTTATGCCTGATCCGTTTATGTATGTGAATCACAACCACTATTTTCCACATCAACTTTCAGGTTGTGCATAATCATTAAACAACCTTTTCTTTTATCACGAGACAATCTAATACAACAATAACTTGCATACTATGTATGATTTCACATATGTACTTCATATAATCATATTTATTAGGGTTTTTATTGACCGCTCATATTTCTTAGTTATTCATCTTCAAAAATTTTACAAGCATTTAGTCAAACAGATTTAGAAAATGACTAATGAACGTCAAAGCAACTAAGAGATATTTTATACCGATTATTAATCATTTATGTGTCTTATCAGGAAATTATGTGTTTCCTCCAAGAGACAACTCGGAATCCAGATTACCATTCAGATTATGTGATGTCAATGTCTACAAAAATGAAACAAGCGAGAAAGCGACATAGGAGGCACAAGGCATCAGCAACACTCAATTAAGAGATGATGGCTTCATCTATGTAACTGTTGAGAATTAATTCAAACTCATGCATGCACGTGACCTATGGAACTGATTCTATCATTAAGTTTATCGTTAAAGTTGTTTCCTATTTTCTTGTTCTTGTTTTGAATAAAGCCTATTGGATGTAGTCGTTATGATCTCCAGTTTTATAGGCTAGTAAGTAGTCTAGTAGTTGCATTCCTTTTCTATTTAAGTCGTTCTTGTTATTGTGGTTGTATCCACTTTTCAATTCAGTTAATAAGAAATCAGTTCCACATCTCAGTTTGTTATTGATTTGTGTTTGTGTTTGAGTGTTAAGATTCCAACAGAGTAGTATCGGAGCACAGGCTCTATACTTTGTTTGCTGAAGTTGAAAAGTTGTTTCCAATCCGACCATGGCTGAACAAGTTAATACTCTCCCTATGGCTCCTACTCTGATCCCTGTGTTCAAGGGTGAAGGGTATGAGTATTGGAGTATTAGACTGAAAACTATTCTGAGATCAAGAGATCTCTGGGATTTGGTTGAGACTGGTGTTAATGAAGCTAAAACAGATCAGGGAAGATTGAAGACAAGTAGAAAGAAGGATGCTCATGCCATGGCTGTCTGTCATACAACAAGCTATGCATGACCAACTGTTCTCAAGGATTGCTGCTGCTACATCAGCCAAAGAAACATGGGAAATCCTGAAAATGGAATTCCAGGGTGATACTCAGGTGAAGTCAGTAAAACTACAAGGACTCAGGAGGGATTTCGAGAATCTGTGTATGAAAGAAGGTGAATCCATTGGTGATTATTTCTCAAGGGTGATGGGAATAGTGAGTCAGTAAAGATCATATGGTGAGACCATCTCTGATCAGACTGTGGTTGAGAAGATTCTTAGGAGTCTTACACCTAAGTTTGATTATGTGGTTCCATCAATATAAGTATCAAATGATCTGACTACCCTCACCCCTGTGAAATTGATGGGATCCTTGCAGTCACAAGAGCAAAGAATTAACAGTAGGGATGGTGACAAGATAGAAAGGGTTGATGAGCAAGCCTTGCAGGTTTTTGAAGACACAAATAGGAGTCCACAAGGTGCTGCTAGAGGAAGAGGACGTGGATTTGGAAGAGGCAGAGGTAGATCTACTGAACGAAATAGAGGGCCTCAATGTTACTTGTGTAACAGATTTGGTCATATAAAAAAGGATTGCTGGTATAATGAGGAAGGCCAGGCTAATGTTGCAGAAAATGATGCACAAGATTATGACAATGCTGCTGAGGAACTACATCTCTTCATGATGTTTGTTCCCGCCAATCAATATTCTCTCATGGCTGACTCAGGTTCTAATACTAAATCAACATGTCTTTGGTTCTTGGATTCAGGCTGCTCTAACCATATGACAGGCAATAAAGACATCTTCAATAATTTGATGATGTATATTATGCTCCTAGCTTAGAGTATAATCTTTTTAGTGTAGGGCAGTTGATAAGGAAAGGATATTCCCTGTTGTTTGATGATGGAAAGTGTGTTATAAAGAATAGAGATTCAGGAGCCACCTTGATGACTGTAATGGTGGCAAGCAATAATATGTTTCTGCTGGATGCATCAAGTTCTGATCCTGTGAATCTTAGCCCAACAAAGCCTGTTCAGACAGTTGATGAGGTTTCTAATCTTTGGCATATGAGGTACGGTCATTATAACTCCAATGCTTTAAAGGTTCTGTATGATAAGAGAATGGTTTTGGGTATGCCAAGAATAAAATCTTTTGGTGAATGTAATGGGTGTATTTTTGGTAAGCAAGCCTTGTCACCCTTTAACTCTAGTTATGGAGAGATAAACAGAAACTAGAATTGGTATATGCTGATGTTTGTGGGCCAATGCAAGTAGCAAGTTTGGGTGGCAGTCTTTATTACTTGCTATTTGTAGATGACTTTACTAGAATGTGTTGGGTTTATTTTATTAAAAATAAATCAGAAGTCTTTGGCAAATTTAAGATATTCAAAGCTATGATTGAAAAAGATGGGAATTATGCAATTAAGACTTTGAAAACTGATAAGGGAGGTGAGTTTTGTTCTAAGGAATTTAACTTGTTTTGTGAGATAAATGGAATTAAAAGAGAACTTACACCTCTTGTCACACCCCAACCGATGGCGGAATCATCGGGGCACGGCACTAGGCGAATCAGATTGCTCAAGAGAATCCATAACAACTAAATTGCGACAGTATTTAATGCGTTCATTATCCCATACTAATAAACAAGTACAATCACATAAGCTGTCACGAATTTTCATGTTCTCTCAAACAATACAAATCCGACAACCTAGATTTTTGGTGTGTTTCTAGACTTCCTAGCTTGATTTGATGTAGTCTACGACTAAACCAGCAACATACGTTAAAACAACGTCAACACAAAAGTATTGGCGAGTATACAAGTTTTGATAGTGTAGCATAAATAGTTAAAAGTGCTGCGAATTACCAAATACATAAACGAGATACCTCAACATATATGCATATAAGACAGATACTACCAGCTAAGTCACTCGAGCTGCGATTGCGATTGCTATTCATCCTAACTAGACCCCGTCGGGTGCTATAGTACTATACTAGTTAAGGCGGGACCTCGCGAGTATAAGTCCTATCACATATGTAGCTAGCATCACGTGTAAATATGCATAACAGTTATTCGCAAGTGATAAACAGTTGATTGAATAATGCGTTTTGATAACTTCGATTTAATAGAAACGTATGTTACACCCAAAATACGATAAAAAGGGGTTCGAGTATACTCACAGTAGGTGTTCAGCAAGTAAACACAACTTGGTTGGATTGAAGGTAACGCGCCTGAGATTAGCCTGATTACAGTTTGATAGCGTAAGCGTCGGACAGTGCGTTAATCGGGGCAGTGTACCAAGTGTCGGATGGTAATCCGATCGGATGGCCAGTCGATTGGGTGGCAATCCGTTCGGATGGTCATCCGATCGGATGGCCATTCGATTGGATTGTCACCTCGTTTGGTATGGATGTGTTTGTGTATGATGGCTTGTCTTTTGAAGTTTTCGTTGTAGCATTTCGAAAACAGAGAAGTATCTCTACCCTTCAGGTTGGTCGATCGAACGGCGGCTCGATCGGGTGACGATCCGATTAGTAGGACACTTAGTGAGAACAAGTTCACAGCAGTTTGTCACTCGATCGGATTGCAATCCGATCGGGTGGCAATCCGTTTGGAACTGGCTATGTATTGAATGTGTTGAAGATTGCGTAAGGAATGAAGCTCAAAACATCACAGGGTCGGATGGTCGTTCGATCGGACGACAATCCGATCGGACGGTAATTCGTTCCACGTTTAAAACTTTGAATCATTTGAATGAATGTTTAAGTGTGGAACAAGTGCAAGCCGATCGGACGGCTGTCTGATCGGGTGGCAATCCGATCGGACGGCAATCCGTCCCCGTGGCTTGATCATCTTGTCACTTGTTTGTTTTTTTTTTTTGAAAGTTTGAAGTCTGATTGAGACGATGTGATACGTGCCAAACAACAGAAACCCCGCGAAGCACTTATATATAGGAAGTACCAGCGGCGTATCCACCATGCTTCAACCACATGCCTCTGTCCCGTGAATTGGTGTCGAACTGTGTTGACATGGTCAGTCGCTTATTATGTGTATCGCGCTATCGTTTATCGTGTGTATCACTTTATCGCTTGTGTATCGCTCTATCGCTTGTATATCGCTCTATCGCTTGTGTATTGCTCCATCACTCATCGTGTATCGCTTAACGTTTATCGCTAACGCTATCGCTACCGTTATCTATGTTATTTGCGTTATAATTAGCGCACATGACCTCGCTTCATGGGACGAAACTCATATGGTTAAAGCATGGTGGATACGCCGCTGGTACTTCCTATATATAAGTGCTTTAGTCATATCAGCAGACTTTTGTGGAAAAAGGCCATGTGGGGTCTAATGTTAGTTAAAATTTGTGGTGTTGTGTAATCTAATCAAATCAAATCGCATGTTTCCATCGCTTGCAACGCGTCGACCGACGCTTATCGCTCGACGGTTGTCGCTATCGCTTTTCGCTTATCGCTCTTCGCTTATCGCCGCCGTCTTCGCTTACTATGTTTGTGTTTGTATTGAGCTATCAATTAGCGTGTACCGCTTATCGCTTATCGTACTCGCTCGTATCGCTAAACTAAGTTCGAAAACGACTTCATCGCTCAGTTTGCTCAATCCTTCTCTTACGCTTGGTCCGACCATTTTTTGCTTGGACCGAGGGAATCGAAATCCATCAGTACCATGTCGACACACATGACACCGCCTCACGGGACGGAAGCCATATGGCTAAAACATGGTGGATACACCACTGGTACTTCCTATATATAAGTGTTTTAGCCATATTGTCGAACTTTTGTGGGAAAGTGCCATGCGGGGCCGACTTTAAATTTAAAATTTTGACATTATTAAAACCTTTGTGTAAACAAAGCTTTTCTTACAAAAACTTTTTTCTAAAATTTGATCAAAACTCTTGTACAAAACAAGAATTTCTTGTAAGGTTGGTGTAACAATCGACTCAAGTTACTACCGCGTGACGAGAAAATTTCGTAAAACGAGTTTTTATCACCCTAAAATCTTTTAGTAACCTAATAAAACTCCCCTCATAGCACTGGTGTGAACATCGAAACAGTTTAACGCCGCACTATGGGAAGATTTTTCATAAAAAAGTTTTCTTCAAACCTTTTGAATTAATCAACTTTTTGAGAATTCAGAACACTTTTGGATCGCTTTCTGTGTGTTGCCATCTTTTGTATACGAATCGCCTTACTCGCCGCAATCGCCCAACCTTCATAACGCTCTCTCTCGTCAATCTTCAATCGATCGCTCGCTTATTCTTGACGCTTTATCGCTACTTCTACTCACATTAAGTCTCGTAACCCTCCTTGTGGATTAATTTCAAGACGAAATTTCCTAAAGCAGGGGAGACTGTAACAACCCGCACGTTCGTGCGTTGTTACTACTCGTTACACTCGTTACGCTTAGCACTAGAGATTCGGATCATAATGTAACTATATCGCATACATCGCTATTTCGCAGTATTTTCGCATATTACGCATATTTTATCGCTATAACACATCGCATCACACACACCAACGCTCACGATGACGTTGAGTGAGGACCTATTCTACCCTCCTCGATGGCCATGAAGCGTCGCAGAGTAAAGCATATTCGAAACGAAACCCGGTTATTGCATCGCAACTTTGAAATGTGGATATTTATATGACCCTATGTGACTAATTATACTAAATATATGAATGTGGGTATGAAAAGGTGTGACCAAACTATCGCAACGCTTAACGATCAAAATGAAACGTCGAAACCCAACACGCCGGAGACCGCCGATCGAGTGGCCACCCGATCGGACTGCCACCCGATCGGACTGCCACCCGATCGGACAGCCACCCGATCGGATTGCCATCCGATCCGTTGCACTTCTTCCCCTTCACTCCACTTCACGTATAAATAGCACTTGTCACATCACTTGAACACTGATGTGACAGCTCTCACTCGACCAGCACGCTTTGGGGCTCTTTCCTCTCGATTTCTCGCGATTCTTGTAAGTTTCTACCTCAAATCTTGTACTTTCATGATCTACACGCACTTCTTCTTCATTTTCTCTTTTAAATCTCAACTTTTAACCGTGAAATCAATGGATTTGAGGAGTTCTAGGATGATGTCATCATGGAGTTCTTATGAACTTCAAATGTTGGCTTCATTCCACCAAGAACCAATCAGATCTGAAGGATTTCCACAAGAATCAACAACATTTTCGCATAGATCTACACATAATCATGGATAAAAGGATTGAAAGATGGTTTTCTAACTTTCTTTCAACTCTTTTACACTCAATGCACTCAAAACCGATAGAATCGGAGCTCGTTCTGATCTTCTACTCATTCTTAGTGAAGTGTTGGTTCAAGATCTGATTTCTATCTAAGAGACTACCGATATCGGATTAAACATGAACAACCGTCTCGAACAGGTTAACTGGTCAGACTAGCGTGATTCCTGTCCGATCGGGTCACTTGGGGCAAGATGGGGTTTCTGTTGTTTGGCACGTATCACATCGTCTCAATCAGAAGTCAAACTTTCAAAAAAAAAAAAAAAAAACAAACAAGTGACAAGACGATCAGGCCACCGGGACGGATTGCCGTCCGATCGGATTGCCACCCGATCTGACAGCCGTCCGATCGGCTTGCACTTGTTCCACACTTAAACATTCATTCAAATGATTCAAAGTTTTAAACGTGGAACGAATTACCGTCCGATCGGATTGCCGTCCGATCGAACGACCATCCGACCCTGTGATGTTTTGAGCTTCATTCCTTACGCAATCTTCAACACATTCAATACATAGCCAGTTCCAAACGGATTGCCACCCGATCAGACAGGAATCACCCTAGTCTGACCAGTTAACCTGTTCGAGACGGTTGTTCATGTTTAATCCGAAATCGGTAGTCTCTTAGATAGAAATCAGATCTTGAACCAATACTTCACTAAGAATGAGTAGAAGATCAGAACGAGCTCCGATTCTATCGGTTTTGAGTGCATTGAGTGTAAAAGAGTTGAAAGAAAGTTAGAAAACCATCTTTCAATCCTTTTATCCATGATTATGTGTAGATCTATGCGAAAATGTTGTTGATTCTTGTGGAAATCCTTCAGATCTGAGTGGTTCTTGGTGGAATGAAGCCAACATTTGAAGTTCATAAGAACTCCATGATGACATCATCCTAGAACTCCGCAGATCCATTGATTTCACAGTTAAAAGTTGAGATTTAAAAGAGAAAATGAAGAAGAAGTGCGTGTAGATCATGAAAGTACAAGATTTGAGGTAGAAACTTACAAGAATCGCGAGAAATCGAGAGGAAAGAGCCCCAAAGCGTGCAGGTCGAGTGAGAGTTGTCACATCACTGTTCAAATGATGTGACAAGTGCTATTTATAGGTGAAGTGGAGTGAAGGGGAAGAAGGGCAACAGATCGGATGGCTGTCCGATCGGGTGGCTGTCCGATCGGGTGGCTGTCCGATCGGGTGGCTGTCCGATCGGGTGGCAATCCGATCGGGTGGCCACTCTATCGATCAGTCATTCGATCGGCAGTCTCCGGCGTGTTGCGTTTCGACGTTTCATTTTGATCGTTAAGCGTTGCGATAGTTTGGTCACACCTTTTCATACCCACATTCATATATTTAGTATAATTAGTCACATAGGGTCATATAAATATCCACATTTCAAAGTTGTGATGCAATAACCGGGTTTCGTTTCGAATATGCATTATTCTGCAACGCTTCACGGCCATCGAGGAGGGTAGAATAGGTCCTCACTCAACGTCATCGTGAGCGTTGGTGTGTGTGATGCGATGTGTTATAGCGACAAAGTATGCGTAATATGCGAAAATACTGCGAAATAGCGACGTATGCGATATAGTTACATTATGATCTGAATCTCTAGTGCTAGGCGTAACGAGTGTAACGAGTAGTAACAACGCACGTACGTGCGGGTTGTTACACCTCCCTACACACCTCAACATAATGGGGTTGTAGAGAGGAAGAATAGGACAGTGATGGGCCTGACCAGGAGTATGTTGAAACAAAAGCAGTTACCTAACTATTTTTGGGCAAAGGCAATGGTAACTGCTGTGTATCTTATTAACATTGCTTTCACAAAGGCAGTCAATAATAATCCCCATTTCAAGCTTGGTTTAACTATAAACCAAGGGTTGATCATCTTAGGGTATTTGGAAGCTTGGCTTATGCAGTGGTACCATCACAAGGAAGGAGAAAACTTGATGACAGATCTGAAGCCTCTCTTCTCATTGGTTATATTGATGAGACAGATGGTTATAAGTTGTATAATCCTTCTCATTGGGTTTGGATTTGTAGTGTTCGCTGATCATGTTGTTGCTGAACGAGTTGTGAAAGAAAAACACATGATTGATGGTCGAACTATAAGTTTCTTGTGTCCAAAGTGTGGTGGGGGTTTTGTTGAAAAGTGGATGTGGCTTTTGCTGTGGTGGTGGATGGTGCTTATGGCTGTGGTGGTGGTGATAATGATGGTGGTGGTATGTGAAGGTGGGTGATGGCTGGAACAAAGAGAGATAGGGGAGAGAGACAGAGTTTTTTGAGAGAAAGAGAGAGAACAGTGGGCCAAAAAGGTTTTAATAATATAATAATTTATATTCTCTTTTTATCTTCAAATGTAAATAAGTAAATTCACACAAGATTACCCTCATGTGACATGCACATGGGGTGTGTTAACTGAAAAATCTAACTGATGTTAGGGCAAGGGACCAATCGAGTTCATTTTTGACAAGTTTTAGTACCACGCGTGTAATTAGTAGACCATTGAAACCAAGTCTGCAATTTTTGCAAACCACAAAGACCAACTAAGCATTTAACTCTATTTTTAATTTTAATTATTGTGATTGTTTTTTTAATTAACCACAATGTATTTTTTTTTATTAAATATTTATTAGCTCTAGGAAAAAGCATCCTACCTACCCACTTTGTTCTTCAATTTTGAACTGATCTGCAAAAGTAAACACAAATGGCGCCTAAAACCCTGAGATTCCCATCGGAAGAAGCCACCGCCATTGCTCTAGCTAACTACATCGCCGATCTGTCTGCCAAATCCATCGCCGCCCACGGTTCCTTCTCCGTCGTCCTCTCCGGCGGTACTTTATTCGATACTACCAGGTTACTACAATCTTAACAACCTACTGTTTTAATTGATCACTCGTTATTTAAATGATGTAAGAAGTTAGAGATTGTAGTGGATCTATTGACCGTCTTATTATGTCATGTTTGGTTTGATGAATTTGAGCTCAAATATTATTATAGGAAGTTGCTGGAGCCTCCGTACATTAAGTCGATAGATTGGTCGAAATGGTTGATTTTCTTTCTGGATGAACGTGTTGTTCCTCTTGATCATCCGGATTCTAATTATAAGCTTGCTTATGATGGATTTCTCAGTAAGGTAATTAGTTTAAATCTTTTACTGTATTTGTTATGGTTTTGACTTTTGAGAATGAATTAGGTGTGTAATGTGTAAGTTTTTGTTTATTGTCAAATGTTAAATTTATGAGTAGATAAGTGAAGATGTTGAAATTTGGGAAAAGGTGTAGGGGCAAAAACTGATCTAAATTTGCAATGTGTAGAATGTAGATATGAATCTAGTGTTGATTTGGGTCTAGATACACATTTTGTACATTTTGATGTCAGCATTCCTTTTTGGAATTTGCTTTAAAACCAATGTTTTCAGAACCGGACCGGACGTCGAACCAGTCTTCTTACCGGTTCAATGGTCTGACCGGTCGGACGGACTTAAGAACCGGAAAGTATCGTAAATATTATAAAAATTAATAGGGTTAAATCTGAAAAAATATATTTCGTCACAAAATCTTCTTTACACGTTTTTACTTTAAGGTCACTATATACATGAACCTTCACTTATATTATGTATTCATCATACATGTATTGATGAAAAAAGAGAATTCATTTGACAGTATGCTATGTTATTATTGGTTTCCTGTTGGAATAATAAGTGTTTAAATTTGCATAAAAAGCACTATTAGTTTCTTGTAGGCAATGAATATTGGTTGCTCAACCACGTTCGGGGCCTCAAATTCTAACCAACAAGAATGAAATAAATCTCTTGATTGTTATGTTTGTGACCAGATAAAGTGAGGATACGGAAATTGGAAAAAAATTAAGAAAAAATCCTCTAATTTACAATAGGTAGGGATGATTATTGTGTTGATTCGGGTCTAGATACACCTTTTTTACACTTTGATGTCACAGTTTTTTTTTTTTTTTTAACAAAGTGTAAAAATGGTGCATCCGGACACGTATGGTCACAAGAATCTTTGCTACATATTTTTACACAATTGGTATACAATATTGTTGCTCATTATTCTCACACATGATGTCAGGTACCAATACCCAAATCTAACATCTATCCCATCAAAGAAAACCTGTCACCCGAGGAAGCAGCAGAAGAATACGAGCAGCGACTAAAACAATTAGTAGCAAACAATACACTAAAAACATCACCAACTACAGGGTTTGCTAAATTCGATTTGATGTTAGTTGGAATGGGTCCAGACGGGCACGTTGCATCTCTATTCTGCTGGCATTTTCAGGATTGCTGCTGCTACATCAGCCAAAGAAACATGGGAAATCCTGAAAATGGAATTCCAGGGTGATACTCAGGTGAAGTCAGTAAAACTACAAGGACTCGGGAGGGATTTCGAGAATCTGTGTATGAAAGAAGGTGAATCCATTGGTGATTATTTCTCAAGTGTGATGGGAATAGTGAGTCAGCAAAGATCATATGGTGAGACCATCTCTGATCAGACTGTGGTTGAGAAGATTCTTAGGAGTCTTACACCTAAGTTTGATTATGTGGTTCCATCAATAGAAGTATCAAATGATCTACCCTCACCCCTGTGAAATTGATGGGATCCTTGCAGTCACAAGAGCAAAGAATTAACAGTAGGGGTGGTGACAAGATAGAAAGGGTTGATGAGCAAGCCTTGCAGGTTTTTCAAGACACAAATAGGAGTCCACAAGGTGCTGCTAGAGGAAGAGGACGTGGATTTGGAAGAGGCAGAGGTAGAGGTAGATCTACTAAACGATATAGAGGGCCTCAATGTTACTTGTGTAACAGATTTGGTCATATAAAAAAGGATTGCTGGTATAATGAGGAAGGCCAGTCTAATGTTGCAGAAAATGATGCACAAGATTATGACAATGCTGCTGAGGAACTACATCTCTTCATGATGTTTGTTCCCACCAATCAATATGCTCTCATGGCTGACTCAGGTTCTAATACTAAATCAACATGTCTTTGGTTCTTGGATTCAGGCTGCTCTAACCATATGACAGGCAATAAAGACATCTTCAGTAATTTGATGATGTATATTATGTTCCTAGCTTAGAGTATAATCTTTTTAGTGTAGGGCAGTTGATAAGGAAAGGATATTCCCTGTTGTTTGATGATGGAAAGTGTGTTATAAAGAATAGAGATTCAGGAGCCACCTTGATGACTGTAATGGTGGCAAGCAATAATATGTTTCTGCTGGATGCATCAAGTTCCGATCCTGTGAATCTTAGCCCTACAAAGCCTGTTTAGACAGTTGATGAGGTTTCTAATCTTTGGCATATGAGGTACGGTCATTATAACTCCAATGCTTTAAAGGTTCTGTATGATAAGAGAATGGTTTTGGGTATGCCAAGAATAAAATCTTTTTGTGAATGTAATGGGTGTATTTTTGGTAAGCAAGCCTTGTCACCCTTTAACTCTAAGTTGTGGAGAGCTAAACAGAAACTAGAATTGGTATATGCTGATGTTTGTGGGCCAATGCAAGTAGCAAGTTTGGGTGGCAGTCTTTATTACTTGCTATTTGTAGATGACTTTACTAGAATGTGTTGGGTTTATTTTATTAAAAATAAATCAGAACTCTTTGGCAATTTAAGATATTCAAAGCTATGGTTGAAAAACATGGGAATTATGCAATTTAAGACTTTGAAAACTGATAGGAGATGTGAGTTTTGTTCTAAGGAATTTAACCTGTTTTGTGAGATAAATGAAATTAAAAAGAGAACTTACACCTCCCTACACACCTCAATATAATGGGGTTGTAATAATATAATAATTTATATTCTTTTTTTATTTTCAAGTGTAAATAAGTAAATTCACACAAGATTACCCTCATGTGACATGCACATGGGGTGTGTTAACTGAAAAATCTAACTGATGTTAGGGCAAGGGACCAAGCGAGTTTATTTTTGACAAGTTTTAGTACCACGCGTGTAATTAGTAAACCATTGAAACCAAGTCTGCAATTTTTGCAAACCACATGGACCAACCAAGCATTTAACTCTATTTTTAATTTTAATTATTGTAATTGTTTTTTTAATTAACGACAATGTATTTTTTTTATTAAATATTTATTAGCTCTAGGAAAAAGCATCCTACCTACCCACTTTCTTCTTCATTTTTGGACTGATCTTCAAAAGTAAACACAAATGGCGCCTAAAATCCTGAGATTCCAATCGGAAGAAGCCACCGCCATTGCTCTAGCTAACTACATCGCCGATCTGTCTGCCAAATCCATCGCCGCACACGGCTCCTTCTCCGTCGTGCTCTCCGGCGGTACTTTATTCGATACCACCAGGTAACTACAACCTACTGTTTCATTTGACTACTGATTATTTAAATGATGTAAGAAGTTACAGATTGTAGTTGATATATTTGGGTTGAAATATTATTATAGGAAGTTGCTGGAGCCTCCGTATATTAAGTCGGTAGATTGGTCGAAATGGTTGATTTTCTTTTTGGATGAACGTGTTGTTCCTCTTGATCATCCTGATTCAAATTATAAGCTTGCTTATGATGGATTTCTCAGTAAGGTAATTAATTTAAATCTTTTTAGTGTATTTGTTACGGTTTTGACTTTTGAGAATGAATTTGGTGTGTAAAATGTAAGTTTTGTTTATTGTCAAATGTTAAATTTATGAGTAGATAAGTGAAGATGTTGAAATTTGGGAAAAGGTGTAGGGGCAAAAACTGATCTAAATTTGCAATGTGTAGATATGAATCTAGTGTTGATTTGGGTCTAGATACACATTTTGTACATTTTGATGTCAGCATTCCTTTTTGGAATTTGCTTTAAAACCAATGTTTTCAGAACCAGACCGGACGTCGAACCGGTCTTCTTATGGGTTCAATGGTCTGACCGGTCGGGCGGGACGTAAGAACCGGAAAGTATCGTAAATATTATAAAAATTAATAGGGTTAAATCTGAAAAAATAAATTTCGTCACAAAATCTTCTTTACACGTTTTTACTTTAAGGTCACTATATACATGAACCTTCACTTATATTATGTATTCATCATACATGTATTGATGAATAAAGAGAATTCATTTGACAGTATGCTATGTTATTATCGGTTTCCTGTTGGAATAATAAGTGTTTAAATTTGCATAAAAAGCACTATTAGTTTCTTGTAGGCAATGAATATTGGTTGCTCAATCACGTTCGGGGCCTCAAATTGTAACCAACAAGAATGAAATAAATCTCTTGATTGTTATGTTTGTGACCAGATAAAGTGAGGATACGGAAATTGGAAAAAAATTAAGAAAAATCCTCTAATTTACAATAGGTAGGGATGATTAGATACACCTTTTTTACACTTTGATGTCACAGTTTTTTTTTTTTTTTTTTTTACAACAATCTTTGCTACATATTATTACACAATTGGTATACAATATTGTTGCTCATTATTCTCACACATGGTGTTAGGTACCAATACCCAAATCTAACATCTATCCCATCAAAGAAAACCTATCACCCGAGGAAGCAGCAGAAGAATACGAGCAGCGACTAAAACAATTAGTAGCAAACAATACACTAAAAACATCACCAACTACAGGGTTTGCTAAATTCGATTTGATGTTAGTTGGAATGGGTCCAGACGGGCACGTTGCATCT
Organism: Helianthus tuberosus; assembly: GCA_030545235.1. Lineage (NCBI taxonomy): Eukaryota > Viridiplantae > Streptophyta > Magnoliopsida > Asterales > Asteraceae > Helianthus > Helianthus tuberosus. The sequence continues at coordinate 165,012,814 of CM060368.1, forward strand.
CTATTCTGCTGGCATTTTCAGCGATTCGAGAAGCAAAAATGGGTGACTTTTATTACAGATTCACCCAAACCGCCACCTCCTAGAATCACTTTCACTTTCCCTCTAATCAATTCAGCGTCGGAAATCGCATTGGTGGTGGTTGGTGAAGAGAAAGCAGATGCGGTGAAGGTGGCATTGGGTGAACATGCTTCGTATGGTTACCCGTTGCCTGTGCAGAAGGTTTCACCTGAAGGAAATCTCACATGGTTTTTGGACAATGGTGCTACTTCGCGGCTGTAATTTTGTTTGATACAATCTTTGTTGTTGTTAGTGGGTATGGTGTTTGCATTGTCTGCAAGATCTTCAAACATTTTGTTGGTTGAAATAAATTGACACGCGGTTTTCATTCAAATTCAAAACTGCAGGTTATTAGATTAGGATATATCAAGCGAATTACTATGTTTGGTAGTGCGAATGATCAAACATCTGCTGCTTATTTAGTCAGTTAGAAGTTAATTTGATGATTGAACATAATGGAGGGTGGTGTTGATCCAAGCAAAGTGGGATCGGCAAGAGAGGCATGGGTCAGCATCATCAACAAAACATTCCTCTTGGCGCGGAAATCTTTGGTAAGCAGCAAGGTGGGGTGTGGCTTTGCCACTCTTGCATAAAACAACTTGCACCACAATTTCAGATACATATGCAACACGTTGTACAACAATAACAATTTGCACAACAACAATTAGCAAAACAATTCCCCAACAAACTACAATAGGAGAGGCATGTCAATCCAAGAAGTGGTCAATCTCGGACGAAGAAATTATCATTGAATCAGTAACAGAATTTCAAAGTCCAAAATGCAAAAGAGGCATAAAAAGTAAGCCATTACCCACATAGTTAGGCAAGTTCTAAAAATTGAACGAAAATTGTGGCAGGGTTGAACCGATTGTTTATGAGTTCGAAAATTCGGCTAAAAGTGTTGAGAATCGGTGTACAATTTTATTATTAATAAAGTCCAATTTTATCGTTTATTAATATCACATGTTAATTGCCTAGCGGAAACAAGTACACAATTATTTAAATCCGAATTAAATTCCCGTCAATGATCCAGTTACAGTTCATTTAAACAATTATACACAACCATAGAATATTTGAGATTATGGACCTTTTTGACGAAAATCCGCAGAAGCACACGAAGGTTAGAATAACATCACACTAGCTGACGCGTTCATGATCACCCAAAGTTCCGAGACAACTCTAGAAACGAACTCCTCAAATCCCGAATAAGTTCGACTTGACACGAGAAGCAGCGAAGCTAGCGGTGATTCATGGTGGTAATCTGATCGGAAAACGGGGGCGTTGAAATCACGATACGGTAGTTACGGGTGCATCTGGTCGAGCCGGTGTGGCGCGATGGAGCAGGCGGAAAAGGCCGGTGACGGTGGTTAGCGGCATGCACGGTGGCCGACGTCGGTGCCCTATTTTCGACGGTGAGTAGGACTAGCTGTGGTGGTGGTGATTTGTGTGTGACGCCCCACCCAATAAGGATACTTTATAACATAGTTGATACAGAAGTGTTTATCTTATTGATAATAAACGCATTCTATAAATGTTGGAAACTCAAATTACAGCATCTAATCAGACTAAGTCAAGCATAATGTAACAACATTTCCACCAGATCACACCGATCCGGATATACATTTCAACCAAACTTTCACAAGTCTGGGACTATGAGCAGCGATCATGCCCCATCACCTGTGGCACATGTTTAAAATGTAAACCATGATAATCAGAAGCAATGAAAGAAAAAGATACTGAGGAATTGTTTTTGTATATTGCTTGTTTCTTTTACATCATACGAACACCCCTATATATAGTTGGTACAAAGGACTAAAAAAGGAAAAAAAACACCACTGTCATTGGCTGTCAATTAGCCTAATTGGCGGATCTTGTGCAGCAAGGGTCAATGGACCATATTAGGAAATGATGGAAACTGATCCTAAATATTTTCAATCAAATATTTCAACATTCCCCCTCAAGTTAAGTAGTGGGATTTCCAATACTTAACTTGCCAAGACATTGATTGGAAATTCTTCCATTTACTGCCTTTGTTAGAATATCTGCGAGTTGATCTTCTGAGCGGACAAATGGAAGCTCAATTATCCCGTTGTCAAGTTTTTCTTTGATAAAATGGCGATACACCTCAACGTGCTTTGTGCGATCATGCTGGACTGGATTTTCTGAGATTTGAATAGCTGCTTTGTTATCACACAAGATCTTGCTAGCTTGGAGTGGGGGATATCCGATTTCTGTCAAGAGTTTCCGTACCCATAGAGCTTCTGCTAGACCACGTGCTATACCTCGAAATTCTGCCTCGGCACTTGAAAGAGCCACCACCTTTTGTTTCTTGCTTCTCCATGTGACAAGGTTTCCACCAACAAGGGTAAAGTACCCTGATGTTGATCTCCGATTTCCTTTATCTCCTGCCCAGTCTGCATCGGTATATACTTGGGTTTCAAGGTGTTTGTTTGTTTTGAAGAGAACTCCATGACCAGGTGTTCCTTTAAGGTATCTGATAATTCTCCACACAGCTTCCATATGGGCAACCTGAGGTTGATGCATGAATTGGCTCACAACTCCAACTGCGTAGGCAATGTCAGGTCGAGTATGTGAGAGATAGATCAGTTTCCCTACTATTCGCTGATATTCTCCCTTGTCAGCTAGCTTAGCATTTTCCTCCATATAGAGCTTCTGGTTTGCCATCATAGGGGTATCCATAGGTTTGCAATCAATCATCCCTGTTTCTGCCAATAAGTCAAGAACATACTTCTTTTGGCAGATGAAAATCCCTTGTCTTGACCTCATGACTTTGATTCCAAGGAAGTACTTGAGTCTTCCCAAATCCTTCATTTCGAATTCTTTGAATAGATTTTCCTTTAGCCTAGCCATTTCTTCTTCATCATTCCCTGTGATTATCATATCATCAACATAAATAATAAGGCATGTTACGAGACCATTCCTCCGTTTTAGAAACAGAGTATGATCTGAGTTGCTCTGTTTGAAGCCATATTCTTTCATGGCTAGAGTGAATCTACCAAACCAAGCACAGGGAGACTGTTTTAACCCGTATAAAGATTTCTTCAATCGACACACCTCTCTAGAATTAGAGCCTTTTACGAGTCCAGGGGGACTTCCATGTATACTTCTTCTTTGAGTTCTCCGTGTAGGAAGGCGTTTTTTACATCAAATTGACGGAGAGGCCATCCTTCATTTGCAGCTATAGAGAATAGAACCCTGATTGTGTCAATTTTGGCCACATGTGAGAAAGTCTCAGAATAGTCAATTCCGTACGTTTGGGTGTTCCCTTTTGCTACTAGTCGGGCTTTGTATCTTTCAATAGTCCCATCCGACTTGTATTTTATAGTGAAGACCCAACGACATCCTACTGTTTTTTTTTCCAGGAGGGAGGGTACATTTTTCCCATGTGTCATTTTTATTTAGTGCATCCATTTCAACTTTCATTGCCTCTCTCCATTCCTTAGACTCAAGGGCTTGTTCGACTGTAGTGGGAATTTCTTCAAAACATAGAGATGTGGCAAAAGCTTTGGCTTCCGGAGACAAATCTCCAGTTGCTACGTTTGCCATTGGATATCGAGAACTCCGTGCTTCCTTCTCAGGAGAGTATCTTTTCGGAGGAACTCCTCTGTTGGATCTAGGGGGGAGAACATATTTGTCTGGTTCAACATGTGATTGTTCAACCTGTGATGATTCTTGGTCAACCTCATGGTTAGTTTCGTCAGGAGTTTCAACATGTTCATGATTTTAATAGTTGGAAGAATCAACATACTCTTGAGTTTGAGAATTACTTACCTCTGACGCCAGGTCGGGAGGATCATTGTTAGTGGTACTTTCTTCAGGGCTAGTGGATTGTGACGATCTTTGAGCTTCGTGATTAACTTCATCTGAGGATGGCATCCACTCTATCCAACACAATGCGTCATCAGTTGTCTTTTCCCCCTGACCAGGGTGTTGGGTAGCGTAGAAATATTCGGTTTCTAGGAAGTCACAGTTCATCGTGGTGTACATATGTCGTGTTTTGGGGTTGTAACACCGATAACCATGTTGATTGATCCCATAGCCGACAAACACACATTTCTCCGCACAAGCGTCGAGTTTGGAATGGTCTGTTTTTGGTAGGTGGACAAAGACAGAGCAGCCAAAGATACGAGGTTCAAGGGTAAGGGTTGATGAGGGTTTGTGGAATTTAGAGAAGGTTTGAAGTGGGGTTTTTAAGTTAAGAGCTCTTGTTGGGAGACGATTCATAAGATAGGCTGCTGTGACAAGAGCTTCAGGCCAATAATATTTTGGAATTTGAGATTCAATCATGAGTGCACGAGTTATTTCTAAAAGAAACCGGTTTTTTCTTTCGGATACCCCGTTTTGTTCGGGGGTATGGGCGCAAGATGTTTGATGAATTATTCCTTTTTCCTGACAAAACTGCTTCATGGAATTGTTTACAAATCCCCCCCCCCCCCCCCCATTATCAGATCTAAGGATTTGGATTTCACTTTTGAATTGGGTTTTAATCATGGCACAAAAGGATGTGAATTTGGAAAAAACTTCGGATTTATTTTTCAAGAGATAAATCCAAGTCATGCGGGTGCAGTCATCAATGAATGTTGCAAAATAACGAAAATTTTGCCCCCCCCCCCCCCACAACCTTTACCGGCCCCCACACATCCGAATGAATTAATAAGAAGGGAGAATCAACCTTAGTATTGTTTGGTTTGAAAGTGTGTCTATGACTTTTAGCCAAAAAACATGTCTCACAATTCAAGGCTTTATTTGTCGGAAATAAATCAGGAAATAAACGATGCAAGTAACCACTGGATGAGTGTCCCAATCTTCGGTGCCATAACCAAGCTTCCCTATCCGCGGACCCGTGAGCTAGCATTACGGTGCCTTGTCGAGTCATTCATCCACATAGTATAGCCCTTGTCGTTCAGTACCACGCCCAATGATCTTTCCCGTCTTGATGTCCTGTAAGATACAAAAAGTAGGATGCATTAGCACAACACAGTTTAGTTCTTTTGTAATATGACTGATTGATAGCAACTTATGAGATAAGGATGGGACATAGAGGCAATTTGACAGTTTCATATTTTCGGAAATTTGAATAGTCCCTCCTCCTTTCACTTGAAGGACTTCTCCATTTGCAGTGTGAATTCTTTTCTTTTGTGGTTCTGACATTGAGCACATGTCAGATTTTTCATAAGTCATTGTGTCGGTAGCACCACAATCAAATATCCATGCGTCTCCATTTTTTTCATTTTTTTGTTGCTATGTTCACTTTTCCAACCTTAAAGGAGTTTTTTTATTCCTTTTTATCTAAGTTGGAAATGTGAGGGGTGTTATTTGTATTTTCTGAAACTTGGTCCTCATTTAATAGTTCAAGTATGGCGGGATTAAAAAAACGAGGGTTCAGAACTGTCAAATTGGATTTTCTTTGTTGGAGAGGTGTATATTGAGGAAGTGGAGGGTTTGAGATGGTATTCTCAAACCCTATACCAGTCGTCTCTTCTCCTTGAACCGCCGCAAAGCAACAGCCCCCACTGTTCCCCTTGTCGATCCCGTCTGATGCTCACCACTATTGCCGCCGCTGCTGGTAGTCTCTTGATTGCCCACGGCGGCAGCGGCTCTTCCCTTCTTGTGCCCGTCGGCCCACCAATCCGGGTAACCCACGATCTTGAAACATTGTTCTTTCGTGTGTTTGGCCATGCCACAGTGGTCACACTTCAGCTTGCTCTTATCACTCCGGGATGATGACGGATTAGATTTTTGGTCTGACCGGCGGCTCCTAGAGACGAGCCCTAACCCATCGGAATTTCCAGGTGAGTTCAGGCCCGATCCAACCCCTTGTTGAGTGTTCCCGAAGATGCTTTGATGTGCTGTTTCTTTTCGGACAGCAACATAAGCGGCTTCGGCAGTTGGTAAGGGGTCCCACCGGAGGATTTCCCATTTGAGGGAATCATACTTTCGGTCAAGAGCATTAAGGAATTGGAATAACTTGTTTTCTGACCTGACTTTATTGTAAGTGGCGATGTCATCGGAACACTTCATCGGGTTTGGATCTCGCCGTTCGATTTCTCCCCAGATACCCTGCATCACGATCCAGAATTCCTCCAATGGTAAGCCATTCTGCTTGAACTCATTTGCCTTGACATGGAGATCGAAAGTTTGGAGCTTGTCTTTGCCACTGCTATATGTAACCGAGAGTGCATCCCATAGTGTTTTCGCCGTTGGGAACTCTGTGAGGTTACTAGCAAGGCTCGGTTCAATGTTTTAAATCAGCCAAGAAAAGACAATCAAATCATCTTGTTCCCATTGTTCATCAATGGGTTCTGGTGGGTTTTTGGTGAGATGGTTTAGTAAAGCTTTCGATTTCCCCCCTATGGCGACTCGTATCATCCGAGCCCATAGAGGGTAGTTTTGGCTTGTGAGATTAAGGATGATTTTTAGGCTGTCAGATGGGTTTGGTTTCGGGTTCTGGGTTTGAGTTTGAACTCCATTTTTTAGGAGGTTGGCTATTTGGATGGCAAGGTTGTTGTTGTTTTATTCTTCTGACATTGCTTCCGGTAGATGATGAGCACACAGGTGTTTGGATCATAAACACTGCTCTGATACCATGTAAACCATGATAATCAGAAGCAATGAAAGAAAAAGATACTGAGGAATTGTTTTTGTATATTGCTTGTTTCTTTTACATCATACGAACACCCCTATATATAGTTGGTACAAAGGACTAAAAAAGGAAAAAAAACACCACTGTCATTGGCTGTCAATTAGCCTAATTGGCGGATCTTGTGCAGCAAGGGTCAATGGACCATATTAGGAAATGATGGAAACTGATCCTAAATATTTTCAATCAAATATTTCAACATAAAAGACGTGTCAGCTATTGCTGGTGAATTCATAAATATACACAACTTATATCCACATTATTTCACAATGACTTTGTACCCACCCATATTATTATAACCCAACGTCATCACGTGACATACATCATCATACAGTTAATGTCTCTACAACACTGGTGTAGTACCTGACAAATCCCGTCGCAGCGGCACATATAAGGGACCATAAATATCGTGTGTATGCGTGCATAGTTATAAATATGTGTACAATAGTCGTGTACTATTATTACAGTTTGGGACAAGCATGTTCACGTATTGAAAACATTCATAAAACTCACCTATCTAACACTTGCTAGCACAATCAGGTAACAATTGCTAGGACAATTAGATAACAGTTGCTAGTATAATCAAACAATATCTCTAGGTCCGGATACAGCATAAGCAATCTTAGATTAGGATATGATACATCATCATCATCATACTCAGTAAATCCCACCAATAGCAAATCAAAGCTGAGGTAGGGTCTGGGGAGGGTAAGGTGTAGACAGGCTTACCTCTACCCACGTAGGATAGAGAGGCTGCTTCCAGTTAGACCCCCGACTCAATTGTATATATAACTAGTTATTATCATGTATTGGTTAATGCTGACTTATTTAAGCATGGTTGATCAGTCCATACTTAATTAAGGCTAAGCTACCCAATACCAGCCTTGACAGTAACCCTAATGCCTAAAATAATATAATACTAATAATAATATACTAATAAAACAATAATTAAGAAGACATAAACTTAAATGAGTACATACCTTAAAATTATCTACGATAATTAGATGTAGAGTCTCCTTATTCGTGCTCCTATTCCCTTCGATAACGACTCCTAACAACACCCAAAAAGGGTACTACGATAATTTGATGTTCGAATCGAATTTAATGAATTTCGAATTTGAAACGAATTCTGAACTCTATTTCGATGTGGGAGACCATATGCTTAATGTGGGACAGAAACATAAACCTGACTTTGTTTTGAAATGTTGTTTTAATTTTAATTTTATTATATTATTACTATAAATAATTCAGCTACTTCACTTGGTTTTTAGAACTATTAAAATATAATGTTTTATAAAATGATGAATATACTGTTTTTTTTTAATGGCAATTCTTACTCACTCCTAATTTACACCAAATTTAATTCTAATTCTACTCCTTGCTTGGGGTTGAACCCAAGACCTCCCCTTAAGAGACAAAATCTTTGTCACACCCCAAAAATACCGCATGCGGAAACACCACGGGACGTGTGACGTACCAGGATCCAAGCCACCAATCACATTGAACTATAGCATATATTTAAATAAAAACTTTCAGTCATTATCATAAAGTGATACAAAACAATAATCGTAATTCATCGTATACAGCGGAAGCATAAATCAGTTGTTAAACGTTTAATAAACCATATGTACAAAAACCGTTAGACTTGTCTTGCGATTCCAAGTATCTCGACCCATGACCACTCCAGCATCCCAGACAGCAAGTCCCAATGATATAAACCTACAGACCTGCAAGCATGCAGACAAGTGTGTCAGACGACGCTGGTGAGTTCAAAGTTTTGTTAACGCGTTTAGTTACCAGTTACCAGATTAAAACGTTTCATAGATACGATGATTTGATTTGATGTTGTTATTAACTCGATTACCGCAACTGGCTACAAGATATGAATGCCCAACCCCAAAGCCTCTATCAAGGCATTGGTCAAGTGGTCGAGGTAATTAGCTCAACTAATAACCTCGAGTAGATGTACGGGGTCTTATATATACACGATGTGAATGCCCAACCCCAATGCCTCTATCTAGGCATTGGTCAAGTGGTCAAGGTAATTAGTTCACGCCCGTCCTTTCGGCACGGTGTGAGGGTGCCAATCCTAATAGCGCTATCAACTAAATACCTCGTTGCCTTCCCGGCAACAATCGGTAGATGTAGGGGGTCTTACATAATAGAAACTAAGTAATAACAAACATCCCATTAACCTGCATTCCTCCCTGGAACGTTACCCGATATCCCTTCCTGGGATGCATGCTTGGAAAAGAGCAGTGAACTCACCTTAGATTTGCTCGGTATGTTTTGATACATTACCCGTTCCCCGTTGGTCAACCAAACCCTACCGTGGTTACCAGAGACAGTTAGTTTCGTAACTCATAAACCACATACTCTTTGCACATAACATACAAGTAGCGTATACACAAGCACGCACACACCGTACAAGTCATGCCAGTTTATCATGCAATCGTAACCACCAATTATCATCACAAGATCACATAACAGATACTCAGTTCTCATACAGATTTACACTACAGTTCATGTTTCAATAATCATCAAGTAGTTTATTATTTTCCATCATAAAGGTGCGCGATTGAATTAAACTTCACCCGTGGACAGTGCAGGCCCAACACCTGAGGTACGGCCCAATACCAACCCTTGGCCCAACAATTGTGTGATCCCTTTAATTGTGTACGATCATATTAATAAAAAAAAAATGTGTGGTTGACCCAGTCAACTCTCATCATAATTTCCATGATTACCCCCCACTAATCTTGTTCATATCGGTTATGCATATCCTTTTCTCACAAAAACCCAAAGCAATTTCTTTATCATAGTATATAAATTCTAATCGTATGGAAATAATATTCATCATGATTATCAACACTCAAACCAACCAGATAAGACAAAATTCCATTTAATGTACAGATTTCAAAATCATGTGATCATTCAGGTGGTTGTACCCTATGTTCATATATTTGTACTTTTCCATTGAAATACAGTATCAAGAAGAATTTAACTCTATAGTGACGAGCAACACCCTAATCACCTCAAACAATCAGTTAAATGCCCTCGAATCTCATAAACATCAAAATCAATGTTTAACATTAAGCATACTACTAGATTTCAACAATTCATCAATTCTTATGCACATCGGCCGTACTTCGGCGTAAATAAGAATAGCCAAACGATATCAGATTCAGATTCATTATTATTATCATTTACACAACATATACACATGATCAATACAATCAACAAGTAACCAGCACCATATAGTCATCTTCATTAACCATCTAATTACCATGCACACAAGGTTCTTCTTATTTATGCACACAAGCTAATCTAGTTCTTTATTCGAGCAGATTCTAATCACACTATATACGATATCATGGCACGGTTTAATACACATAAAACTCCTTGTTATCAATTAAGGTATGTAGATTATCCTAACCCTATGGAATCATCGACCAACTGTGAATCATTCCTCACTTACAAGTTCCATTATCACTAAACAAGTTGTACATTACTCAACACAATTAATCAACACATATATATACACATAAATAAAACCGAGATGACCGAGATGCCTTTACTAACCAGATGATGAATAAACTCAGCACAAGAGAGGAGCTCCAAGGGAAAAAGGGATTTCGAAAGGGGACTGATCGTCAACAGGAGTGCACCAGGGTTTCTTTTTGTTAACCTTATATTATACGTATCTCCTAATTATTTTAAAGGCTCATGTTCTGCGGACCAAGGACCAAAATTAGCTGTGGGTCGGACCAAACATAATGTGGGCCGAGGGGTTTAGAAATAAAGATGTTTTAAAGAGGTGGGGTGTAACCAAGGAGGGTGTGTGGCCCAAACATATGCGCGGCCCAACACACTCGAGGTCCATTGCACTCGCGGCCCAACGCAACAGCCATACACTTAGAATAGTCTAACTACACACTGAATCATACGCGATTACATTTACGTAAAACAAGTTTAACACGGTCACGAATATAAACAAAGAATAATGAAGATCGGAATTACGAGACTAACCTTGGAAGTTTGGGTTGTCACAATCTTTCTCTACGTTTTAACCTAAGTTTCATTAGAAACGGAGTAAGGTCGAAATATATTATATTATTATTATTATATATTATTATTATTATTATTATTATTATTATTATTATTATTATTATTATTATTATTATTATTATTATTATTATTATTATTATTATTATTATTATTATTATTGGTTCGACAAAATATCCATCTAAATACTACATATCCGAATTAACCTTTATATTCGTTCGACAATATATGAAATATTAGTTTTATAAATTTTATTTTTGTCTACAAAACAGGATGTTACATTGTTGATTCAGGTTTCTTGTCTCACAATTTGTGGAACATTGTGTTGACTAAAACCCCATGTATTTACAGTTAGATGAATTTCCATTAGGTTCCTACCTATCATAGTCTAATACAAATACTTCACCATATTATATTTATCTCATAAATATAATATTATAATTTAAATTGTTAAATAATAACAAACATTATCTATTAATTATTTCACTACTATCGAGTCTAGAGGTTTCATTGGAAGCAGTCTCTCTATTCCTATGGGGTAGAGGTAAGGCTGTCTACATCTTACCCTCCTCAGACCCTACATTTGTTTTGCTATTGGTGAAATTTACTGAGTATGATGATGATGATCTCGTAGAACCGTATTTCAATTATTTAACGCTTAAATACCATAACTTGTTTGTCGTCCAAATTGTAACTTTTTGGATCGTACCGTACCTCGTTAATAAAGTTGATTAATCAATCATCGAACATCCCATATCCAACAAAAAGGTCTAAAACCTCCGAGATAAATACTTACACGAGGTCATTCAAAGGCAACTTTGAACCAATTGGGGTTGATGGCTCTCAAGATAACCCACTAAATGATAACATCCTACCTGAAGAGTTGTCGCGACCAAAACGAAAAGTAAAGAAAGCGAAACATACATCGACATCCAGTGAAACACAAGAACTTGTGTGAATGGTTTGAAATATTAATGCCACTGATGAAGATACCGAGTACATGAAATGGTTTTGTGATGAGAAGTTGCGGATAAAGGAAGAGATAAAACAAGCAAAAATTCAAGTATGACAAAAGCAAGCGGAGGCATTGAAAAATAAGGGGCGTGGGTAAAAGACGCTTGAAGTTTTTGGTTATATGGGCATGGGATTAGTGTTGGAATCATTTAGGGTGTTGGAATAAGGTTATGTTATCTTTTGTGCGGCTTCCCATTCACTTTGGTGCTCAAGCCTGTATTTCCTTTAAGGCTGGCAAATCGTGTCTTAACAGGTTTAACAGGTTTCTGACGGCGCGCACAACATAAGTTTCAAACATGATTACGACTCGTTTAACTACTTTCTACCACATGTTTATAAAACAGTTTTATGTTTTATGTACAAAGATGAATAAATGATAGATCCTAACGTTGTAATTTTAATTATTTTAAAAATTAAAAAAGTCAAAGGGTGTATTTTTCAGTCAAACAGGTCTAATCGTGTCTTAACAGGTACCCAATTGCCAGCCCTAATTTCCTTGAACGACATGATCACTTGACCGACGAGAAAAAAAAGGAGGTAGCGGCGCATTGGGGATGATGGACTTACGACTTTAAAATTATTGTATTAGGTACTTTGATTTCTTTGAATTATGTGTCTAGTTTTTAAATTTTTTTCTAATTAATGTTATATTTATGTTTTGAGTTTTTTTAATATGTATTTTGAGTGAGTTATATCAAAAAAATTGTAAATTGGTCATAACATGAGAGGCATATCCATTTTCAATTTTCAATACATACAAACCCCATGGCGGGGAATAGTGCCTGGCTCTTGGTCATTCGCAGCAAATGGCGGTGATCAAGGAAAAAAATTTACGATTTTACCCTGTCCTTCCAAATTACATTTTTGCCATCTTCCTTTTTTCAAAACTATGATTCACAGAAAAGGTTGTACAGGCAAAAGCTCGCCGCCACCGCTGCCGCAAGATTTCACGGTGGCACATCATGACTGCCGTTGGCGGGTGGCGGTGACGGTGGATGTGTCATGTGTAAATTTAGGGTTTCGACCTCCATGCCAAGCAACAACCGTCACCGGAGACGCCATAAGTTCACCCATTAACATCGGTTGTCTGAAAATGTAAACACGTCTGAAACGAGCTAGAGGTGGTGGATTTGTACTTTACCGATGCCGATCCACACCAAAATAAGACATGCAAGGTTAGATCGGGTCGCCGGAAGTTCGCCGGAAACATAGGTTGCACGCCCAGATCTAGGGTTTAACTGGTAAAAGCGAGTAGAGAGAGAAAAACAGAGTGACTAGAGAGGGAGTAGATGGTGGCAGGCAGCTGATGGTTTCTTGGCGACGGTGGCTCTAGGGAGTTTTATGACGGTGTTTGCAAAGGGGTTTTCTAGCTGTTTTGACATGGAGAGAGGAAGACCGGTCATGAGGTCACGGTCGCCGGACGCCATGGTGGTTGGTTGTGGACTGGTGGTGATAAGATCTCATGATGGTGGGTGGTGATGGTGGACAGGATGAGGTCATGCTGGAATGGGATGAGAAGACAAGTGATGTTAAAATCTTTAGAAAAACTAAAAATGAGATTGATAGAGAGAGAAAGTTAACCTGAATAATATCATATATGGGAAAAAAGAATAGTAAACTGATGTAGTTATTTTGAAAAAGAATAGTAAAAAATATGAGATAAAATAAAGAAAAAGCTCCTCTCTCTCATGTTTGTAGCCTCTGCTGTTGATTGAGGTTTTAATTTTGGTCTTCCTTTTATCACTTCACACAAAAACAAAAGGTGCAGGGAAAACTATCAGTAGATCTGCTATCTTTGAGGATTACATTATGTTTATCATGAATTTGGGTTGGTACATAGGCAACTAGATTATTTGTATAGATGGTTTCTTTGAGCCTTAAATTCACGTTTATGCACGCACAAGTGTAACCAAACAATATTGTGTCTAATACCCATGGAAAGAATATTGCTATTCTTTGTTACTTTCATATGGAATCGGTATTCTTAATATATTGAATTTTATTCAAATATTGTGGATCTCCACGAACTATTTATGTTAGGTACTGTTTTTGCAAATCGAATTGAAAATCACTTATTCCTATCTTTAACTAACTTTTCATGTTATTTAATATTAATATTGATTCATTGTATATGTTTTGAAATGCAACTTTGGCTACAAGGTTTGGTGTCTGGCTTCTCATACATCTGCTCACTCACGACATCAGCAACACAAAAATTTGATACCCAGACTCACGAAATAATTAAAAAAAAAACACCACTTTTGGGCCATAAAAGGCACATCAGTTGTTCATATGTTTTGCAACCACTTGTACACCTAAAGTGTCTTCTGTAACCAAACAATCCAAACTAAAGCATCTATATGGCACTACTAACCCGCACTAACATCTTTTTTTAAAAGGAGCCGCACAACATCTATTCATATGTTTTGCAACCATTTGCACACGTAAAGCAAGTATTTTTAGTAACAAAACCATACTAACTCAACTAATTGTATGGCTATTAAAGTTGATAAAGATAGCTGCTTAAATGTATACAAAAACATAACAGAAAAAAGGCGTGGTAACGCGCGCATGGAAAACCATCTAGTTATATAAATATTTTGACGAATGATGATGAATAGTAACTTTATTCTTATAATAATATATAATTTTTTTTATTATTTTATTTAATATATTATAATATTTAATATATTATAATACTTTCCTATTATATTTACTTTTAATAACATATTTTTAACTTTTTTTTTCTTTTTTTTAAAACCATATAATCTTTTCTTTACCATTTTTTAATAATTTTTTAGAACATATATGAATTTATCAATTAATTTGATACTTCTTTAACAATTTACGTTTATAACTTTTTTTCTAAAAACTTAAGTACGTTGTTGTGTTTGATTTTTCTCTCGACATTCCATTATAGGTTTGGTTAAAAACGAATTTGTACTTAAAATAAATTATTTATTTGGTATCAGAAAAATGGTACGATGATAAACTAAACCGTTCTAATGGTTTGACTTTCTAAATAACATTTTTATTTTCAAATCACATTTATTTTACATTATCATTTGCTCGATTTCGTCGCAACACGTGACGTAAAAAGACTAGTTTTATATGATTTAGCAAGAGATGCAAGTAAGTAGTGGAATCTGATACGAAAGAGAAGCATATTGTAGGAAGTGTGGTATGAACTATGAAAAAAAACTTCCCTTCCCCTAATGTTTTAAGTTTTAATCATTAACCTTTTTTCTCTTCACTTTTGTACATCACCCATTCAACGTTTAACACGTTTATTAAATTGTTGAAAATGACATTCTACCGTTTTGATAAATTGTCCTAAAGCCTTTGATTATAAGTATTGTCCGTATGTTCATTTTGGTTGTCTATGTATTTTAAGTTTCATGATTTTGAATATTTTCGTTTCATTATGACATGTTTAATTGTTTGGCAGCTTTATATTGGTAGTCGTTGGTTAAATCAAACGTAGGCTTCATAGTGACTGGTCAATTATTATTGGACTTTCTA
The DNA here is from genome assembly GCA_030545235.1 of Helianthus tuberosus. Taxonomy (NCBI): domain Eukaryota; kingdom Viridiplantae; phylum Streptophyta; class Magnoliopsida; order Asterales; family Asteraceae; genus Helianthus; species Helianthus tuberosus. Next base: position 165,028,133 of record CM060368.1, read on the forward strand.
TGTATTCATGAGAAGCCGGTTTCTGTTAAATATAAACATACAAACATAAAGGTTCATAGTAGTTTAGATAAATGTTAACTGATCCATCTTACTATCACACTTATTTGTATTCACCATAAGCTTGTCTACACCAAGAAAATCATATATACAACTTCCCACATTATAGTGATCACCTCATGTATCACTAAATTGATGGGGGTGGGGTTCTAGAGTGAACACTAGTGTATTTGTGAACTAAGTGAACAAATTCTGGCCATTGATTTACATCATCAAATCGTAAAATACACTAGTGTATTTTCATCATCAAATCCTGATCATTGATTTAGACTTGTGTATTGATAATCAAGGGTTAGGATTAGTTTACACAACTTACTATTACGGGGGTTGTTCACAAATGAACCTAACCCAAATTGATGGTTTGGTAGTGATCATCAATTTTGTCTCACTAGTCACTTGTAACCCCATTATTCTTCTCAATAGTCAAGATATGTCACCTTTTTACAACTCTTACAATGTTTGTAAGAGGGTGACCTGTTAACAATAACTATATTACCGTTTATATATGATCTTTAGAGTCCACACTAAACAAATATATTAGGTTCGTGTTTTAATACGATTTAAAAGTAAACGACGTACTGACCTCTTTATTTTTAAACGGAAAATGTTACTACTTTACACCAATTATACTAAAATGTTCCTCTTCCTTAGGTCTGAGCTTGAGACCTCCTCTCTAAAAAGTATGCGTTTCTTTCAAGTGGGCTAGCCCTACATTGTCATCTAGTGATCTAATTAACATTAAACATATTGTTATTTAGATGAAATAATATACGATGATACATATCATAAAAGATGATTATTAGACCACCCGTAGTGGTGGGGTTTTGGGCGTTTTCCCCCAAAAAAACGCCCCCCACGCCCCACGCCCCACACCCGCCTCCCCAGGCGTTTTTTTCAAAAAAATTGTCTAGAGGGCATTCTTTTTTCCATGCCTTTTGTTCAATTGTTTGGCCAATGACATGTATTCTTCTTTTTGTTTGGCCAATACTTTTTTTTTGATGGTTTTTTTTTTTAATTTAATTCTATTACACCCCTTTTAACATAAAAATCACGTTCAACAACGCAAAATAAGTTTTATATTTCAAGTAAATACAATAGTTGTTCATTAACACGGTAATCAACTTTTAAATATGTCATAGATATCAAACTAAAAGCCTAAATACATTTAAATAATAATCACTTTTTGTAATATATTATATGTATATAAAAATAAAATATATTATAAGCAAAATAATTCTTTTTAGACAGCCCTACTAGGTATTATGGCAACTCGCATGCTCTAAATTAAAACCAAACAACCACCAGTCACATGCATTTATCATGCTATAAAAGAGGGGTAGATGGATCTCAAGTTAACTCCATATCCATTCACCTGTACAATATGGCGCCAACTAGTGTTAGGAAATTCGAATCGGAGGAACAAGTATCGGTCTCTCTTGCGAGCTATATCCACCATCTCTCGGCTAAATTCATAACCGCTTATGGCACTTTCTCAGTCGTGCTCTCTGGCGGTACTCTAATCGATACTCTCAGGTAAGGTTAAACTTACTGTTTAAAAACATACTCACTCAATCTATGAAATTCACGATTATTGTTGATGTTATGTTGCCTTTAGATGAATTTGTGTTTGTTGTTTGACAGGAAATTAACGGAGCCTCCGTACATTAGTTCCATTGATTGGTCGAAATGGTTGATCTTCTTCCTTGATGAACGAGTTGTTCCTCTCGATCATCCTGATTCCAATTACAAACTCGCTTACGACGGATTTCTCAGTAAGGTGATTTTTAGTTGTTCCAGTTTATGAATTCATTGATGTTAAATAAACTTTTTAGCCAAAAAACAATCCAAACATGCCTATTAGAGTATGCTACAAATTTACAAGCTGATGAAAACTCAAAACTTCCTTTTTAAGTAATTTTTATTTAGTTTTAGTTTTCTATACATGTTGGTTTACAAAAGTGTTACTCATTATTATTCATATATGATGTTAGGTACCAATACCGGCATCTAACATCTTCTCCATCAAAGAAAAACTATCACCCGAGGAAGCAGCGGACGAATATGAGCAACGGCTTAAACACTTGGTAGCAAACAATACACTAAAAACATCACCAACTACAGGGTTTGCTAAATTCGACCTGATGTTAGTCGGAATGGGTCCGGAAGGCCACGTTGCATCGCTCTTCTGCTGGCATTTTCAGCGGTTTGAGAAGACAAAATGGGTGACTTTCATAACAGATTCACCCAAACCACCACCTCCTAGGATCACTTTCACTTTACCCTTGATCAATTCTACTGATCATATCGCAATGGTGGTGACTGGAGAAGATGCAGCCGATGCAGTGAAGGTGGCATTGGGGAAACATGCTGCTGATTATTACCCGTTGCCGGTGCAGAAGGTTTCACCTGAAGAAAATCTCACATGGTTCTTGGATAAAGAGGCTGCTTCAGAGCTTTAAGTAAACTTTTACCGATTAGTGATGATGATATTTGATATGCTTTCTTTCTGTTTCAATAAAGCATGATGTGTTATGGAATATTGTACAATTCCTTAATCTTTGCTCTTGTTTGCTTCAACTCGTGTAATTTTTCACAAGATTTGTGAGAAAATTTGTTTAAGGCAGTTAATTATGTAGCGGATTAAATGCATTAGGTCTATATTTCATTTCTTTCAACCAATGCACGTTTGGTTCTTGTAAGCCAACTGGTTGATGCCCCACCCGCGTTGCGGGGCGATGGCCGAATAATTCTCAACCAATTAAAAAAACAGTTATATAGTTTTGCTAGAAAAAAAAACTAAAACGATGACAAGACCGTAATTTTAAGCTTAAAGCAAAATGATAATTTTTAACAGAGGGCAAAATCGTAACTTCTAGCTAGGGGAAAACATATTTTTATTTTTAACTGGGGCGAAAACGTATTTTTGTGTAGCGACCAAAATCGCAATTTTGAACCGAGGGCAAAATCGTAATTTTGAGCCAAGGGCAAAAGCATAATTTTATTTTGAGTTGGGGGCGAAAACGTAATTTTAAACTAGTGGCAAAAACATAATTTTAAAGTGAGTATAAGATGATAAACTGGTTGGTCCAATTGGGGCGTGCCAGGCAGCTGCCTGGCATAATTCCCCCATTTGAACTAATGGCAAAACTGTAACTTTAAACGGGCAAGCCCGTAATTTTTAACCGAGAGCAAAATTGAAAATTTTATCTGAGAGCAAAAGCATAAATTTATTTTTAACTGAGGGTAAATACGTATTTTTAAACTGATGACAAAATCGTAATTTTAAAGGGGAGATAAAATCATAAATTAATTGGGCCAATAGGGGAGTGCCTGGCACTATTCCCCTAACCGCCACTTTCCTCCGATTGAAGGGAATCTCTATTCCCGCCGACCATTGGTTTTGTTGTGTTAAGTAATGGGGGTGGAGGATAAAATCGTAATTTTTAACTAAGGCAAAATCGTATTTTTATCTGGGGGCAAAAACAAAATTATACTTTGAGCTGATGGTGGAATCGTAATTTTAAACTAGGGATAATATCGTAATTTGGCAGGACTATAGTTGGGGGCAAAAGCATTATTTTATTTTGAACTTGGAGTAAAATCCTAATTTTTAGTTGAGAGCAAAATCGTATTTTTTTGCTGAGAATAAAATTATAATTTCATAGAACAAATGAAGAAGTGGCTGACAACTTCTTGATACTTTTCTCCATCTCCCTTTTTTAGTTATAGATAACTATCATATGTTAAATTAAAAAAAAAAAAAAAACATGCTACTGGTCGCCATTTTTGGCCTATAACCAAACAAAACTATTCCCCTCCACGTAAATGTATATGTAGTAAATATAAGGCCTTTGGTTTTATTGAATGTTGGAGAAGAAAATTGGTAGTAAAATGTCTCATGTTTTTTTTATCTAATTTTTTAAACCTAATCCACTCAACAAGTCTATTGGGAGATTAGTTTTCTCAAATCAACCTCTATCAATTATAGTTTGGATGATTAAACTCAAATTTGCTTTTTTTTTTTTATAAATTTGTTCTTTATAACAAAATAATAAGAGGTGTTCCTCTAAAAATAAAAAAATAAGGCTTGATACTTAAGTTGGTTAATATATTTAGGGTTAGGATTAAATACATAGTCTCCTAAACATAGAAAGTCGTAGTAAGGGTATCAAACGGACTCCGGTTGACCTGATTCAAGTGGCATTAAAACCATCTAATCAAACTCTACGATATGAGATTTTTGGTTTTCGCTTTTGGATGTTTATCTTATAGATTATAAATTTTTTGTTTAGATTATCGTGTCTTTTTATATAACATTGTGTTTTTTTTATATTTGTGTCACTATGTCTTACTTAGCATTACGTTTTTTTTCTATATTGTGCAACTCATTGTGTCTTTTTTCCTCCACATTGTGTTATTTTTCTAAGCATTGTGTTATATTTTGCTCGACATTGTGTTATATTTTGTGATCTATTGTGTCTTTGTACTCTTCACATTTTTAGAAGACTTTACAGGATAACTTTACCTGTTACATCTACTTTGATATAAGACTTATTCGGGGTGAATACAAAACGTGCACCTAATATATGTTTGTAACATTACTTCATGTTTTTTTGGGTAAAGGGTTACCCCGGTAAATTTTATAAATCACCAAAATAAAACAGGGTGTGACTCAACCAAAGACACACACTACTAGACTTGGCATACCAAGACTAGGACTAACAAGGGTCCTACTCGATCCAACACAACATCAAGACAAACAAAATAGCCAAAAAGAAAAGCCATAAACCTAGGAACTAACAACCTATACACTCTTTAACCCGAATCGCCAATCATATTCTTCATAGGAATCTTCCATCGCTCCAAAAACTTCTTACATCTTGGATCTCTACCAACTTGTAATCCCATTATGTGAAGTCTAACCGTACTAATAATCAACTGAGACACGTCTTGACTGTTCCGATGTGCTTGAGAAAACAGCCGAAATTATTCCTCTCTTGCCATATAAAGTAAGTGGATGCCGCAATTATCAGCTTGGTTGCAATGTGGTCTAGGGTCTTCATGTTTGAATGTTGCTCCATCCATGCTAAAACAGAGCTCCATGAATCTATAACACTCCCCAAGTCCCCCATCTGTTTAACCTCATGCCAAACCTTCGAAGCATAATCACATTGGAAGAAGAGGTGATCCCTCGAATCTCTATTATACCTGCAAAGAGGACAGCACATTAAGTTCAGGTTAGTCGCGCTTCCAACTTCCCATATGGTTAACCGATCCTACGTTTTCAGCTTGTCTTTAATCACCAACCACCAAAGAAAGGAGTGCCGAGGGATACATTGGCCGAACCAAACCATCGAGGCCCATTTCACCTTATTGTCACGAGTTCTAATATTATTCCAAGCTTCCCAAGTACTAAAATGGCAGTCTTTCTCGTTTACATCCTTCCACATAAGCCTATCGTCCATATCATGGTTGAGCTGAGGAGCGATCAAATTTATAAGAATCGGATATAAATCATACCAAGCCTGAGGCCACCTCCATTGGCCATTCTCATTAACAAGCTCATCCACTGTTGTTTGAAGAGTAAAACTAGCACCAGCAATAGATCTTGGAGTAATAAAAGAACGAAGGGGACTAAACTCACACCAATTATCACTCCAAGCGTTCGTCTGAGACCCACTTTTCACTGACTTCCAGAAGTAAGGACGTATAAGAGATCTAATCGAAAGCATCTTCCTCCAACCCCAACTCATATTACCTCGATATTGAACATCCCATAAGCTCCTACCCTTTAACTTATAAGAATAAATCCATTGCACCCATAAAGACTGGCGATTGTTAATAATACTCCAAACATGTGCTGTCATGAGAGCTTTATCCACATCCGAGATGCTTCTTAAACCCAACCCTCCCTCGTCTTTAGGTAAGCATACAGTCTTCCAGGCAACTTTAGACCGAGAGGGGCCTTGACAACCAGCATTCCATAAGAATCTACGCATTCTTTTCTCTAGGTCCTTGATAACACGAACTGGGAGAATGAACACTGACGCCCAATATGTATACATAGCCGACAAAACCGAGTTAATGAGCTGAATTCTATCTGCAACCGAGTTAACATGTATACTTCATGTTATATGATATTTTGATTGTTTCTATCAGTTACTTGATTTCAATATTATATATATATATATATATAGAGAGAGAGAGAGAGTAAGGTTGATTTGAGAACCACCTTTATTGTGAGAATCATGATAACCAATGTAAGCACACCAAAAAAACTTAAAAAAACCTAAAAAAAAAACCTACCCCCCCCCCAACTAAATGCTAAATGCTAAAAACTGAACCCCTCCCCCCCCCCCCCCCCCAAAAAAAAAACCTAAAAAAAACTAACACCCCCCGCCCATCCCCCCCCCCCACCCAAGCTAAAATGCTAAAAACTAAATCCCCAAAAAACCTAAAAAAATATAAAAAACACACAAAAAAATTTGTTTTTTTAATATTTTTTACATTAAAATCGCTACTTTTAGTAACAAAAAAAAAATTTGTAACGAAATATAGCGATTTTTTATAAAAAAAAAATATTAAAAAAAATTTGTGTGTTTTTTAGCTATTTTTAGGTATTTTTTGTTGTGTTCACATTGGTTCTCGCAATAAAATGTGGTTTCTAACGGATCATTCTCCTATATATATATGGTAGGGTTCATAAGTGAACAATAGTGTATTTGTGAACAAAATGAACTTATTATGACCATTGATTTTGAAGATTTTTATTTTCTCTTTAGTGGCAAAATTGTAATTATCTTTTGTAAATTACATGTATTTTAATATACACAAGGGTATAATTATATTTGTCTCTCTTCATTTAATTAATTAATTTTTTTTCTCTTTCTTGGTTTCTCTTTCTAATTAAAAAAAATATTTAATTACATTCTCTATACTTTTTTCTCTCACAGATAACCTAACTTAGTATTTGATCATTTAAAAAAAAACAAACATTATCATATATTGTTCCATCTAAAACACGATTAAAAATATTTAATTACATTTTCTATACATATATGTATTAGATCAATGTTTGATGAAAAGATGCATAGTGGAAACAAGATGTAATAATACACAGGTGTATAAGTCTGGTATATACCGACATGTATACACTATGTACTTGAATAATACACTGGTGTATAAATCTGGTTTATACCGACCTGTGGGAACAAGATGTAATAATACAGAAGTGTATAAGTCTTGTATATACCGACTTGTATACACATATGTTAAAATGAAAAAAGAAGATGAAGAAAAAACTACATTCTACATTGATAAAGGTATCTTTTGTTATCAGAAAATGCCTTTTAATTTAAAGAATGTAGGTGCCACTTATCAACGTTTGGTAGACAAAGAATTTTCCGGGCAAATTGGAAGCCTACGTTGATGATTTGGTAATCAAGCGCAAGACAGAAGGTCAAATGCTTGATGATATACAAGAAACTTTCCGGAACCTGAGAAAGATTAACATGAAGCTTAATCCTGTCAAATGTTCGTTTGGTTTCGAAGAAGGCAACTTTTTGGGGAACATTGTGGGAAAGCAAAGCATCAAAGCTAATCCTAACAAGGTCAAAGCCATCCTTAACACGAAATCCCCACAAAGAAAGAAAGAAGTGGAAAGCCTAAACGAATAGCTTGCAGCCTTGAAGCGTTTTACGTCAAAGCTAGCAGAAAAGTCCCTGTCTTTCTTCAAAACCCTTCAAGGTTGCACCAACAAGAAAGACTTTCGATGGACTGAAGAAGCAGAGGAAGCCTTCAACCAAATGAAACAACACTTGGCTTCACTCCCAGACATTGCTGCTCCGGAAACAGGGGAACTGATCTCTGTCTATCTTTTGGTTGCTGGGGAAGCCATAAGCGGTCTTGACCATTGAACGAAACAAGGCTCAGGTACCTGTTTACTTCTTCAGTAAAACTCTAAAATTAGCAGAGACCAAGTATCCTCCATTGTAAAAACTTGCCCTAGCCTTAGTCAAAACAGCTAGAAGGCTTCGAATGTACTTTCAAGCACACCCCATACAAGTGGTCACCGACCAACCCATCAAGAGTGTGCTTGAAAAACCATAAACTTCCGGACGATTAGGCAAATGGGCTATGGAACTAGGTGAACACAACATCACCTATGTTCCAAGAAAGGCCATTAAAGCCCAAAACTTGGCTGATTTTATCTTAGAGATTCCTAAAAAGACCATAGCGGAACTTAACACCACTTCAACTGAATCATCTGACCCTGATACCTAGAAGCTTTTTACCGATGGAGCTTGCAGCATTGAAGGGTCGGGGGCTGGGCTAGTCCTAATCAACCCTGATGGGTTAGAATTTACATATGCTATCCGGCTTGAATTTCAGATAACTAATAACGAAGCTGAGTATGAAGCATTGATTGTTGTGCTAAAGCTAGCCAAGGGAATGGATGTTCAAAAGCTTCAAGTCTTCACAGGCTCCTTACTTGGCTCAAGCCAAGTGAATGATAGCTACACAACCAAGGAGCCCAACATGAAGAAATACAGGGAGAAGTCAAAGGAACTCATGAGTACATTCCAATCATGTACTATCAAACAGGTTCCAAGATCGCAAAACAAGAAGGCCGCTGCACTGAGTAAGCTTGCATCCCTTACATTTGCTCATCTCACCAAGAAAGTGCTAGTTGAAGTATTAAAAACACCATCCATTAAAGAGCTTGAAGTGGAAGATGTAATCACCGAAGAAGGGCCAAATTGGATTACCCCTTTGATCAAATTCCTAAGAAATGGTGAGTTGCCTGATGATCAGACAGAGGCTGAAAGGGTTTGTGTCAGGTCAAGGCAGTATGTGTTGCAAGGAGAAATACTTTACCAAAAAGGTTACCTCGCACCACTACTTCGATGTGTTGGCCCAGAACAAAGTTAGTATCTGATCAAGGAAGTCCATGAAGGAATATGTGGGGCTCACTATGGCCCAAGATCGGTAGTCTCAAAATTGATGAACCTTGGATACTTTTAGCCTTCCATGCACCGAGACACTTCTAAACAGCTGCGAAAATGTGAAACTTGTCAGCCACATGCCCCAGTACCTTAGAGCCCTAAGCATGATATTGTTCTCATCTCCTCAGCTTGGCCATTTCACAACTGGGGAATGAACATCGTTAGTCCATTCCCACCAGCCAAGGGAGGAGTCAAATACTTGTTGGTAGCCGTAGATTACTTCACCAAGTGGCCAGAAGTCAAACCATTAGCCAAAATTTTAGGGAAACAAGTCATTGATTTTGTTTGGGAAAGCATAATTTGTCGTTTCGGGCTTCTGGGGGTTACTGGACACGGATAATGGAAAGCAATTTGCCAAGAAGCCTTTCAGCTAATGGTGCAAAGAGTTCCGGATAACACGAGTATTCAGCTCGGTTGCTTATCCTTAGTCGAATGGCCAAGTCGAAAGAACAAATCGAAGCATTGTAGAAGGGATAAAAGCCAGGTTGGGAAGACACGATAACAACTGGCTTGAAGAGCTTGCCAATATCCTATGGGCAATCCGAACGACTGAAAAGATAAGCCAATAGAAAACACCCTAGAGTCTAGTCTTTGGGTCGGAATCCATCATCCCAACGGAAATAGGAGTTACCACACAACGAACATTCAACATCGACATTGAGTCAAACAAAACAGAAACCATGTTGAATTTGGAACTCCTAGAAGAAGCTCGTGATCAAGCTGCTATACGGGAAGCCAAGTACAAGAAAAAGATGGAATCTTATTACAATGTCCGGGTGAAGCATGAACGATTTAAGCATAGGGACTTGGTTTTACGAAACAATGAAGCGAGCAAGAAAGAGAGTCAAGGAAAACTTGGTCCTAAGTGGGAAGGGTCATACACCATCCTTGAAGCTCACAAGGGAGGATCATACAAGTTGGCCGATGCATAGGGCAAAAAGCTTCCTCGCCACTGAAACGACAAAAACCTTTAAAGGTTTCACATATAAACGAAATGTCTTAGGAAGAATTTACTGAGTTATTCTACCTTCCCTTGTAATCGAAACACCTTTGAATGAATGGATGGTGAAATTTTCTATAAAAAATTGTCTTTCTATCCTATAAACAGGTTGAGAACCTAACAAAAAATCCATGGCAAGGGCCATGTAAGGGAATGAGCTCCCAGGCCACATCACTTAACAGGTTTAAGGGTTGAATAAACCTATATAAGGGGTGAGTTTCTAAATTAATACAACTCGGTGGGACTTAGATAAATTTTTAAATATGTCCCCATGTTTAAACAGCCTACACCAAATGTAATATATATGTATGTATAAGCGTATAACAACGTGCACAATGCAGCATGGAGGGATGATGCTGACACCACATATTGATGACCAAAAAGGTTTTGGTTTGGTTCGTATGAGGACGACCGAAGATGTGTCCCATCCAACTTAATTTAGAACCTTTTGTTGATAAAAAGAAACAATAAAAAGTGTTGTTCAAATATGAGTTATCAAGTTGTATTTGAAATTTTTATTCATTTATTAAAATAATAAATTGTGTATAGTTTTATAGTTTAATTAAACATACATTATTTATAATATGTGCAAATTATGGAATATGTGGAACTATGATTTTATAGAATTTATTAAACTTTGAATTTGGTGGGAAAGATGATCAGAAACAGAACGGTGACCTACGTGAAGAGATGATCCGAATAAATGGTTGTTTCTCAGATGATAAATTTTTGGATAATTAAACAGAACGGTGATCTACGTGAAGAGATGATCCGAATTAATGATTATGAAGAATAGATATTTCGGATAATTAATGTTGTCAGTTGATGATGTGATGATGATATATCGATGGCGTTTAAATTTGGTCCAAAAGAAACCGAAACCAGGGCCACCGGAATTACCAGAAACGGCCGGATGATGGCCATAGAAACGATGGTGGAGGCAGGTTTGATTTAAAACAGAATTTGGATATTGCACATGTGGTCCCTGTTGTTAAGGAGTTTTACAAAGTTACACGTGAGGGGTTTTAAGATAAAAAGTTAATTGAGTTTAGCTGAAAGAACACCGCCCGTTAATGATTGCAAACATAAAGGACATACAGTGTAATTTTTAAAGTTAAAGTACAGTGTCTGTTGAAACATTGAAACATAAAGGACGAAAAGTGCAATTTAGCCGGAAAAAAAAACGTTGGGGGGTGCAGATGATAAAATATTTCTTTTTGAGCTAAAAGGGTAAAAGTGATATAACCATAGGGGCCAAAATCATAATTTACTCTAAATCAATCTATTATATATAATAAATGAAAGTTATTTGGGCCACGTGTCACTTAATTAGGGCATCCTCAGTTCTCTTTTCCCGCCCAACAGTGACATCCCCTTTTCCTTTTATAATCTCTCTTCTCATCTTTGTTTACAAACACCTAGGGTTCCTTCTCTCTATATATTCAGGCGATTCAAACTTCACAAACCCTGCAAATTAGATTTTTGCCTACATCTTCCAGACGCCACCATAAAATCTTCTTTTGTTCATCGATTATCTTCATCAAAAGGTTTGTTCTTTTTTTTTTATTTAAAATACTTTCATGATTTCCTCTTATTTATACTAATCCTTTGTGTTTTGGGTCTTTTCATGTAACCATTGCTAGGGTTTCGTTCAAGAGTTAGATCAAGAGATGGGGCGCCGGCTAATGGTTCTACGGTGTTTCTCTTACAAGATTCTTTCATCTTGATGTTTGATTTGTATGTTTATAGATCTGTGTTGATTTTTCTTAACGGTTATGATATGAGTACAACATCTGTTGATTATTGATCTGTGAATATGTTCACCGATTATTCTTTTTGAAATTAGGGTTTCATTTGCTTGAGATTTGAATCTTCCGATTGTTTGGTTAATTTTTGTTGATACGTGGTTTTCCATAATCATGGTATGTGTTTTTGTTTTTGATTTTTACTAAAGTTTTGTTATCTGAGTTGTGACTAAATGATGATTGTGAATGATCTGTTAAAGATGATAATGATGATGATTGTTCTACAATTGTTTCCAGTATCATTGTTCCAACATCGTTTAAAGTATGTGTTTTTTGCTACTCCAATTTTCAAATTTTGAGTTTTTAATTTTGAAGTGATATACTCTAATTCTCGCTTTATATTTCAGTCTAATCACAGTTGTTTGAAATTCATACAATGTGTTGCGGGTTATTATAGGTTTGTATTCAAAGAAGTATAAAGTTTAATTAAACACAAAGAAAGCTTATTAAATTTACAGTTAAAATAATTTTTTCTTATGACTAAATGATGATTATAATTGACTTGGGCAGAAGATGATGATGTAGAACCCAAAGTAGTTCCTACTAAACGCAAGAAAGGATCTGCTACTGTTGTAAGATAAGATTTTATCTTACTAGAGCAATGGTCTTTCCTGCCTTTGTTGTATTAAAAGAAGCATAAAGTTTGGTTTAAAGCAGCTCTTTATGAACAAAGTTAAGGATTAAGTATATGAGGACAGGGCTACTCTTCAACAGCTGAAGAAGTGTTTTCATGTACTGCATCTTGGTCTGTTCACTAGAGATCAGCTTTCTATAAATCCTGATGTTAATGCATTGAGTCCTTCCATGGAGTTCATGGCGATTGTCGGAGATATACATTGATTGAGTTTAAAGCTAAAAGCACTAAATTTTTGTTGTTAGGTTCGTAAATTTCTTGGTGTTTTTCTTAGATTTTAAATTTCGTTGTAATTTTAGGCTGAATAAGTATTATTATGTATATTTAATATCATCTGATCATCTGATTATTGCAGATGATGATGTTGTGTTTCATGTTGTAAGAATCAGGGAATTCTCAGATAATAGATTGCTTTGCCCGATTAGATTATGTGTTAAATTATAGTTCTTTAAGTCATTGTTTCGTTTTCTTGAATTCTATGTAATTTTGTAAAGAAGTACAATAACAAACAGTGGTTTTAACATCTGTTTGCATTTTGGTCAATAGTTAATGGAAACACATGTTAGGTTGAACAGTGTTTTTAAGAGGAAAACAGTGTTAGAAGACAGTAGATCTTATAAACTTAAACTTCTGTTCATGGTTAAACAGATGTTTGGCCTTTAACAGATGTTTGGCCTTTTATATCAGAGGTTTGGACTTAAACATTTGTTTGACCTTAAACAGGTGTTTGCCCATAAACAAATGTTTGACTGTAAAACATATGTTTTGCCTTAAACAGATGTTTCGCCTTCTATATCAGATATTTTTACTTAAACAGATGTTTGACCTTAAACAGATGTTTGGCCATAAACAGATGTTTGGCTCTAAACCAAACATCTGTTTAAGGTCAACATCTATTTGACTATTGGTCATGTTGTGCTTTTGTTTGACCTCTAATATGGGTTCATGATCTAATCCGGTGATTTGAAGACATTGTTGTTTCATCTTTATACTAATAAATAAAAATCAAGTCCAGATAAACATTTCTTTATGGCCAAACATTTGTTTAAGGCCAAACTTCTGTTTATGGGCAAACATCTGTTTAAGGTCAAACTTCTGTTTAAGTCCAGACAACTGATATATAAGGCGAAACATATTTTTCTTCAAACAACTGTTGACCATTGACTGACCAAACATCAGTGTTTAAAAAACTGTTGGGTATCCACTGATAGGAAAAAATAGCCATTGCTCACTTTTTTATTGTTGACATCTATTGATATTGACCATGAGCGGTTTTCCTAAAAAACAGCCACTGCTCACTTTTTTTATTATTGATGGTGTTAATTAGTGATAGATTGAAATTATCAAATAAAAACTAGAATTACAATGAAATTACCATTTTACCTAATCGTTACATTCCAATGAGGTAAGATTTCCCCCAACATTGTTTTCATCATAAAATTTAAAGTTAAATTAAAAACTAAAAAAAAATCTTGATGAGTATTTGTTGCAAATCAAATCAGTAATTAATGCTAATTTCTTGAGCTTTGGACATTTAAAATATGCAAAATTTGAATTTCAAACTGACGGTTATTATCTCTTAAAAATTAGAAAAGTCATCATGACAATTGCTTTCAAATCAGATCAGTAATTACTGATAATATCAGTAATTTTATGCAAAATGGTAATTTCAATTTGACCTTCTCTCTCTTTTTTTCCTACTTTGCATAACAATTCAAATATTTAATATTTAATATTTCAATAAAGCAGGATATAAGGATATATACTACTATCGATTACCAATAAACATCAGTTCCCAATAAACATCAGTTCTCAATAAATAAGATATAATTATCAGTTCCCACATTCAAAATTCAAAATTCAAACCGTATATTCTAATCCTATAAATAAGATATAATTATCTGCTATCACATTCAAATTTCGCTCCCTCATATATGTGTGCGTATCTCTCTCTCTCAAATGTATCTTTCTCGTGATTCAGACGCTAATCTCCGATTACACTTCTTTGTTCGAATGTTTGTTGATTATGTTTACATGTTATCGTTCCAGTATCATTGTTCCAACATCGTCGTTTCAATGAAGCTTCCCATCACACATCAACCTTTCAATATCGATGTTGCAGTTTCATTGTTGCAACATCGTGAAAAGTTGCGTTGTTTGATTTTCTTTAAATCGAAAGTCAGGTTTTCTTGCGTCAGGTTTGTCATTGGGATTTCTTCTTTTACAGAAAGTATGGATAGATTCGTGCAATATCTTGAAAACAAAGATGTGCTACAACAGTTGAGAAGAGACCTTTGCATTTTAGGTTTGTTTCTTATTTGTGTTGTCAGTAATATAGAGTGTGGTGATAGAGACGTGCAGTTCATGGCGATGCTGAAGGACATACGTCGAGAGGTTCAGCAATCGATGGAGTTGAAACTAAAGTTTCTTAATTCTTGCTGTTATTCTTAGATTTGAACTTTAATATTGTTCAGTATGTCATGTAATTATTGGACTTTTAGTTTTAAGGACATGAATAATTGAATAAATTTAATTTTATGAATCTATGTTGTATTTTATTTTTATTTATTATTTAGTGTTTGAGTAAGATTTAGATTATGTTGATGTTGAATTGTGTCTGAACATCTGTTTGGTAAGACAACAGAGGTTCAATAGTGTCAATGAGTCCTCTCAAATGAATAGACCGACACTTGCTTCATCTCAAAGGGTTATGTTGTGGTTATAACAGCTGATCATGCTAAGGACTGTTATAATTAACCACTGCTCCTTATAAAGACTGATGTTCTTAAAGACTGATGAGGCCTATCCACTGTTGAAGACAAAGCCATGTTAAAGACAAGCACTTATGTACTTAAAGCCTGATCAACGAAAGGAAAACCACTGCTCAGTAGCAGGAGTGCTTCAGCATCTACAGCGGATTCAACTTTAGTATTTATGTATCAGTGTTTCTTTTGTAACAGTGTTTAGTGTAGCAGTGGTTAGCTATATTTTATCTCTCGAGACAAACCCTATACAAACTCAAAGACGAACCAGTGCTCAACAACAACAGTGGTTCAAATTAAAAGCAGATATTCTACCTTTGTTTATGTTAACAGTATTTATATGTAACAGTATTTATCACATCAGTTTTTTATACTATGTTAGATTTCATATCACTGAGATGTTTATATATAACGGTATTTATCACATCACCCCACTGCTCCTTATAAAGACTGATGTACTTAAAGACTGATGAGGGCGATCCACTGTTGAGGACAAAGCCCTGTTAAAGACAACCACTTATGTACCTAAAGGCTGATCAATGAAAGGAAAGCCACTGCTCAGTAGCAGCTGTGCTTCAGCAACTACAGCGGATTCAACTTTAGTATTTATGTATCAGTGTTTCTTATGTAACAGTGTTTAGTGTAGCAATGGTTCATAAAGTTTATCTCTCGAGACAAACCCTATACAAACTCAAATATGAACCACTGCCCAACAACAAAAGTGGTTCAGCTTCTACAGTAGATATTTTACCTTTGTTTATGTTAACAATATTTATATGTAACAGTATTTATCACATCAGTGTTTTATACTCTGTTAGATTGTTAGATTTCATATCACTGAGTTGTTTATATGTAATGGTATTTATCACATCACCCCAGCATGCTAACTGATTATATGTAATACTTTATTTTAATAATCTCAAAATGCATCTTAAAAATAGTTAAAATGAAATTTTTTTCTTGAATTATAAGCATTAAAATGTTTTCAGGCTATCCACTGATAACTTAAAGTCTCCCACTGTTTTCATTGTAATCATTGCAACCACTGTTATTATTCCATCAGTGGCTTCATAAAACAACTGTGTTCCATTACTCATCAGGGGTTCGCTCGTGGATAGTTCATAGCCGTCAAATCTTTTGTAACCGCGGCCACGTCAGCATTCACTTTTTCCCATATAAAACCCTGATCAAAACCCCCAAACAGGGTTTTAACTGTCGAATCGAATTCATTTTTCCTTTTTCAAAGCAGTTATCCTCCATTTCTTTCAAAATTCCTCATCGTCCTTCTTCCTCAAATGGAAAAATCACGGTCTTCATCAGTTAAAAGGAAATCCAGTCAAAAGGCCATAGAAATTCGATACAAAGCTCCCCATAACTACTTGGGTCTGTTGACAAAACCAAGTAACACTGAAACGTTCAATTCCGTCATAGATGCCCTTTCCTCTTCAAAGTACAAAACTTTGTTGACTTCTGATGCTTCGATTTACTTGGCAACCCAGAGGGAATTTTGGAAAAATGCAAAACTTGAATATCAAGATAAAACACCCATAGCCATCAATTCCTCGATAAAGGGTGTTGATGTTAAAATCACACCACAAACCATCTCTGAAGTGTTTGAACTCAATGATCTTCAAGGTAAGACTTATTTCCCTAAAATAGAGTATCAAACAATTTTTTTAGAAAGAGGGTATGCAAAGCAAATGAAAAAAAGACACTTTGCAAAAAGGCAGTTTTCCCCCTGCCCTAAGGTTTTTGTTTCATACCCTCTTAATGTGTGTTTCTAATAAGACCACTGTTTTCAATGAAATTCCATTAAAGATCCAATACCTGGCATATGCTATCATGCATGGGGAAAACTTTAACTATTCACAGGAGATCTTTGATGACTTTGTAAAAAATGTTGATAGCAAATCATTTTTACTATTTCCAAGGTTCCTAAGCTTTTATTTTCAAAATAAATTTGGAAAGGATGATACTCATGTACTCATCCAGGGTGAACCTTTTCGAATAAATGGCCTTACACCGTTAACATTTACAAGGCTATCAAAAGTGTCCAAAACACAAGCAGGGGCTCCTGAGCAGACTTTAGCAACTACCACTGCTCCTCAGGAACCTGCTGTTGAGCCCACTGCTCAAGGTGATCACAGCAGCAAAACAACTGCTGTGAAACCCACACCTAAATCCACCAAAAGACCAAGACAAAAGAAAACACAAAAGCCCCTCAAACCTAAAACAAAGGCAACTCTGGAAGATGAGATCCCAGAGCAACTGCCGGTGAAAACACAAAAGTCACCAGAAACCACTGCTGCTACTTCCTCATAGCAGATGGTAGAAATATCTCAACATGAGCCTCAAACTCCTCCTGCTTCTTTTCAAAAAGAACAGGTTGTAAGAATAGGGACATCAAATTATGTTACTCTGGACTCACTTGAATCCATCATCCCCAGCCCACTGTCCGGGGCAAATCCTCTTTCCACTCCCATACTCACTGCCACAATTCCACCACAAACAAAACTTTTGTTGGATGCAGTTGATATAACTCAGATAGCAATCAGTTCCTCTTAACCACCTATCACTGAGAGCATGCCACAGAAAGTGACTGAGTCTGAGCTCCCTATCATTGCTAACCCACCAACAACACCTGAGGAGGTTACACTGCAGGATGTACAAGTACTTCCTGTCAGTAGTTTAAGTGAAGCAGCTACTATAAGTGTTGAACCCACTGGTTTACACTTGGACAGTAGTTCCATTAATCAGACTTCCTTGAAGGCAATTTCTTTTATGGGAACCTTTCTAAACACTGGTGTGTATCTTGTATTCACTGGTGAGCTTAGATTGGTAACCTCTGCTGAGGAAAGAAGTCCCCAGTTCCAAGAAAAAGGGGCAACAGGGGATGACTTTTGGGAAAGTCTCCCTCAGTCAACCTCTGTTACAACCACCTCTGGTGGGAAATCAGATGATCCCATTAAATTGGGTGATGGTTTAATGTACCGACAATTGACGGAGAGGGTTAACAAACTGGATACATCTGTTGCTGAAATCAAAACCATACTGCAACAGTTGTTACAAACACAGCAGGCACCACCTACTCCCACTGACCTTTGGGCATTATTTCAACCTCTGCTTCACCAACAAAGAGCAAATGCTGATCAGCAACATGAAATTCAGCTTCAAAAGATCAGAAATATCATGGAAGCCAGGTTCAAAGACACCCAGGCAGATATAAAAGCCATGAAGGCTCACTTGCTGAACACCACTGGCACTACTCCAACCTCTATCATCTTTGTGGACAACCCACCACCAAATGATGCCAAAAAGGCGGAGAAAATGAGGCAATTGAAGAAAAAGGGATATGAAGAGGGTCTGTACATTGCACCGGATAATTCAAGTATGCTTGCACACATCCCTTTGCCAGATGGTTCCAAAAAGTTTGATGTAACCTTAAATGCCATTGCTGATGCAAAAGCAATGGTGAAAAAGGATATGGAGGCAAAGGATAAAGGAAGGTTTGAACAGGAGAAGAGAGTTTTTATGGAGATGAATGAGCAGGGTATTTCTGAGCCAAAGGATCAAGAAATCCTCAGCCCATAAGAAAGTCTACTGAAAAGTCATACAACCCAAAACCACACCTCCCAAATCCACAAAACAAACTCCCAAACCTTCCAAAAGCTCCATACATCAATCTTCCAAACCAACAGATGTTAAAACACCTGTTGTATCAACATTTGTTGCTACTTCAGTGGTTTCAACATCTGTTATCCAAACAACTTCCACCACTACCACTTCAACACACACTACATCCACTGCCTTATCCCCATTACCAAAAATCACTTCACCACCACCAATACCACCAGCCAAAAGGCAGAAGACAACAGTTGACACATCATCTGTGGTAATGGCAACAGTGGTTGAAACACCAGTTGTTTCAACAGCTGTTAGTCAGACACACACCATCACTACTCAAACACCACAAACAAAACCATCATCACAAAACCCACCACCTGCCTTAAAGCAAAAGACAACTGTTGATACATCAACAATTGTAGTGACAACAGTGGTTGAGAAACCAGTTGTTTCGACAACTGTTAGTCAATTACCTACCACTTCTAACAATCCTTCCCAAGCCATAATTCTTTTTGCTCCAAAACCTCAAACAGAAACACCTCCTCCTGAAAATGTGTATACTAGAAGAAAAAAGCTTCAATTGCATGATGATGACATACCAGCACCTGATCATGTTTCATCTGTACCTTACAAAATCACCAAACCTGAATCTTTCATTCCTCCAAAATTGGTCAATCCAATCAAAGATCCAATAGCTCTTCAAGGATATGACTCTGCAGATACTACCCCAGCAGCTGCCAGTTATCCACTGGAACTCCATGCAGTAAAGAATGAAATGAGGCAGTTCTACACAATGGATGATCCTTCAAAAAGGAAGTTCCCTTCTCTGCTTGGTTTTAGAAATCCAAAAAACATGGATGAATATCTAAAACTAAAAGCTAGACAAGCTGAAATAAGTGCTAGGGTTGAATTCCAAGGAGAAAATGACAATGTGGTTTCAAGTCATTATCAGTTTTTACTCACCAAAGTCAAGCTCATGGAAGACTATGCTAGAGATTTGAGTAAAGAAATGTCAAATTTACCACCAGAACCTGGCCTGCAAAAAGATGTGAGAAAGACATTCTGGCACTAATCATGAGTGAGAAGTTCTACCCTGCCAAGGAAGAGCAATTCCAAGATTGGCCACTTGTTGGTCTCAAGACAGAACTCAATAGAATTGAAAGAGTAAAAAGAGATCCAAGCATGAAAAGGTCAGCACCAAACTGGCATAAATACAAAAAGGCTATTAATGATTTTACCTTGGAGTATAAAAGAAAGAAACAAGAGTTGGTTGATGCAAAGGTTGGAACTGCCAAGGCCATAGCAAAATGGACAAAGCAATACACTGATGAAGCTTATGAAAGGCTGAGAAAAAGGAGAGATGCAGATCCTAGCCTTCCAAAGAAGCCTGATTACAAAACTATTAATATGTCAAAGAAGCAAGTTGACAATTCTGAACCACTGTTCACATCATCAGATACCTCTGTCATTATGTTAAACCAAAGAAAGAGGCAAGAGCTGACTGATGCAGAAGAGAAAGAACAAGAAGCTGTATATTTTAAAGAGGCTATCAAGATAATGGCACTTGAAGATGACAGCTCAGCAAAGCTTCAACATACATTGGAATCCAAGCACTGATGAAGCATAAAAATTGAAGCTCAAACTACTGATGGGATCCAAGCATTGTTGAAGATCAAAGCATTGTCATTCAAGGTCTGATCACCCTTTGAAGATAGCACTGATGCTCAACATCAGTGCTTAGATTACAACAGTGGAATGAAGAATCAGTATTTATGTATCAGTAGTTTGAATATAATCAGTGTCTGTTGTTATAGATTCTGTGTTTATGTTCAACATCTGATTTACTTTTCGTCAACATCTGTTTGAATTTTGGTCAACATCTTATTTTGTAAAGAAGTACAAAAACAAACATTTTTAGAAAATCCCAAACCACCCTATCATGTAAATGCATTGAAGTAAAAGTTGAAATGATATTATTCATGTGGTCATGTTGTGCTTTTGTTTGACCTCTAATTTGCGTTCATGATCTAATCCGGTGATTTGAATACAATTTTAGTTGAATCGAATGAGATGCTTGATGTAATGTGGCCGTATTAGTGACAAATAGTAATTAATATAACTAAGTTTCCCGAGCCCGGGAAGCAATCCCGGGTAAAAACCTAATACTATATAATAAACGAAACCAATGAGGAGACAAATGCCATTCATTGGAGTTATCTATTTTTTAGTTTTATTCTCTCCTACTTAATTATAGATAATTAATATTAATTAAAAGATAATTATAAAATTAAATTTATATATAGTCTAATTTGTAACATATCTAGGCATTAGGTGGTTATACTGTCTGCATAATTAGTTTTCTTGGCATATTGAACTTGTACTTTGTTGTACTCTTTTGTATTGATTACACTATTAGGTTTACTCTCTGAAAACACAATCGCTCCTCAAAGAGGGAGAGAGAGAGGAAGTTCAGATGAAATTGGGGAGAAAGAAAGAGATGGAAAGAGATTGGAGGAAGGAGACGACGTAAAGGACAAGGAGGCTAACCACTGTTGTTAGGGGTGGTTTGGCGTTGGCATCATCGTCATCCACATGCTTGGCCTGGTTGTATTCTAGGGTTCTGCCGTGACTTCCGGCGGTGGTGGATAGGGTCAAATCAACCACCAAACCCGGCAGCGGCTAGGGTTTCGTGGTGTAAGGAGTTGCTGATGAGATTCAGATCCCACTCAGGCAGATCTTTGCTGAGTTTTTTGAGAGGTACTGGACTTCTTCTTCGTCACCAAACGCATGTGAGTAATATTTTCATCTAGATCTTTTCTGTTATTATCGGTTGTTCATTGATCTTAGTGAGTTATAAATTTTAAGGGTTTACTTTGGTTCTTGACAACTCATATAGAATATATATATTATGTTTTTAATCATATCATTAAACATTTACGTATTTCGGTTTCACGTGATAAATATTTCAGGTGGTGTTTTAAGTGGAGTTCAATGCAGAGCTTCGTAGAAACTCAAGGTATTTGTTTTCACTATGTATTTGATTTCTTAAAGTCTTAAACCCAATTTTTTAATTTGATTACTATTATCATTAATTAAAAGTATGACAAATCCTAGGGGTGAGCAAAATTGGACTGATAAAAAACCGAAACCGAACCCTATATTGTACATAGGGTCGAAGTTCGGTTTCTCATTATTCATAAAATCAGGTATCGGGTCGGTTCTCAGTCCAGAATCGAAGATAACCGAGTTACAAAAACCCGACCCAAAATCATTAATTGTGAGGAAAATACAGAAGTAACCCGACTCATTTATATTAGATCAACATTGTACTTGTAGGTTATTAAAATGGTGGCAGCATCAAATTCATATCATCCAAGGTTTGATTCCATCAATAAAATTCATAATTCAAGTATGGCAGCATCAAATTCATTTCATCGTTGAAATTATAAGATATTCCAAGTCTCTGCAAATCGTCAACTAATTTGAGTGTACTCAATAGATTATCCATTAAAGTTTCATTAGGAATCATATTCCTCACTCTTTCTTTCATCTGATGAAGTCTTGTATTTTTGGCCCTACACCGGAGTTATATAAATATAAGGAACAAGTGTAATTTGTACATGGAACTACAATTTGAAGATGACAATGCTGCTCTGGACTCTAATTTGGTACAACAGCGAAACTAAAACAAAGAAATGGAACTGAAGATCCGGGTTTTCGGTCTTGTACCCATGGACCGATATACCCGAATAACAAAAGAACCGGAAGCGAGTATATATTTAGGGTAGTATTTTGGGTAGTGTTATAATGGGTTCTCGGTTATCGGGTCGGGTCGGGTAATGGATTTTGCTCATCCCTAACAACTCATCTTGCAGCATGATATATGGCAATCGCCAGCTTTAGATGTCAAAAGGGGTCGGTTGGGCGGTTTAGGTTTTGGCTAAAAATAGGCAATCTTTATACAGGTAAAAAATTGTTTGGTTTGGACCTTCTGGTTAAAGTTTCTAAAGAATTAGTTTTATTTCCTTTTTGTCTTCAGTGTATACACTAACCAAACCATCGATAAAACGGGTCTTATGTGGTATAATCTCCTCTTCTGGGTGTATCTCGTGTACACCAAGTTTACTTAACATCAAAGAATGATCTATTCAAATGAATTGTTTTATCTACAAAACTAACCATTTTTTTTACTTTTTTGCAAGTTACTATCCTCAAATGTTGATCTAAATTCCAGCAGTGGTTGTTTTACAAACACGATTTCTAACCAGGTTGGTCATGGGGCAATGTTACAGGTGGTGGTGTCGGCTTCTGGCGAAAATCTATTAGAGACAGCGAAAAAACACCCACGTCAAGTCGCGAAACAAGTAAAAAAAATAACTCTCATTTAACTAGGAACCTTTTCTTTTGTCGATCAAAATTCAAACTTTGAGTTGGAGATTTGTTAATGAACCTCAACAACAGTCATACCCAATTGCTTCCAATCAAAATATCCTTAAATTATGCGTATTTTATTGCAAATTCATTTTTAGCTGTACTTAATCATGTCCTAATTGAATTTGCAGGTCTATTTGTCGAATTTAGGAGTGTTTAAGCTGAAAACCGGGTCGATAGTGAAGATGAGGGAGTCTGATGCAAAACAATGAAAGAACGAAACAGGTATGTGCTTCTGGAAACCCACAATTGATGACGGTTTAGTAGTAAGAGTAGTCAACCCTTGTAACTTGAGGATGATATCTGGTTACTACCATCACCCAACGTGAATCAAACCGCACCCAAACGAAGCGCAGGGTTTCAATGTTAAGTAGACATGCTCTATGAGAATTTGGTTATCAGAAAATTAATGTTGTTGCTAACGAGCCCCGCCTGCAACGCGGGGGGGGCTTTATTCTAGTTTAATATAAATTTAAACAATTCGTATATGAGATAATATAATATTTTGAAATATTTACTAGATTTCAAAATTATTTATCCTGAAATTAACAAAAGATGTACACTAAATATAAATTAATATAATATAAATGATTTATTTATTTGTTAAACTAAAATAGTTAAGGGTAGAACCTATTTCAAAAATGTTTATAAGGGGTAAATAAAAACATGAGTAAACTGCCATTTTGGTCCCTGTGGTTTGAGCACTTTTGCCATTTTAGTCCAAATCTCAAACTTTTTAAATCTGGGTCACTGTGGTTTCGTTTTTGTTGCCATTTTAGTCCAAAATTCAAAAACTCCCTTTTTTTACTGTTGCAACCTTCCTATTTTGTCTTTTTGTGCAGGGGTATTTTTGTCAAACTGCTTTTCATTTAACATATTAAAAACTAAATAAAATACATTTAATTCCATTTATTTAGAAAAAATATAAATACTTCACTGAACAAACACCACCACCATCACTAAACCTGGTTTTTTCACGAAATATACTCAACAAACACCACCACTAAACCATGGCCACCATACATCACCCACTTCACTCTCGAAACCCCAAACCACGAGAACCAACCACCTACTTACACCCTCCCCAAAACCCCAAAACCACCATCACCGTTTGACAGAAAGAGAGAGAGAGAGAGAGATTGACGGAGATGGTGACGAATCATCAACCACCGATGAAGACGAATCACAAATCAGATAGTGATGGCCTAAATTTCATGAAATACTTCACCAGCGGTGCGTCAAGCTGTATTATTTCCCTAAAATACTTCACAAATCAGAGAGTGACGGAGACGGTGACGAATCATCAACCTCAAAACCCTAGTTTCTCAAACTTTCCCTAAATTGAAGTTTAAACTGTATTATTTCGATCCGGAGATTGTACGGAAGTTGATTTCGACGTCGGTGCGTCAACCTGATTTCCGATCTGGTGGTGGTTGATGACGTGGCAAAGCTATGGGGAACAAGTTTAGGTGAGAAAACAATCGGAGCATCAAAGTATTGTCACGCGAATTTCACGAAATACTTCACCGGCGGTTTCTGGTCAAACCGACAGTATTCCGGCATTTTCAATGGTAGGAAGGCTTGCTACTTTAACACCGGAGTGATGTTATTGATTTGGAGAAATGGAGAGAGTTCGGGTAGCGGCTTTGGTGAGGAGGTATTGGTGGCGGTGGTGAGAAGGGAGCAGGAGGTGGCGGTGGTAGAGTTGGAGGTGGTTGTGGAATTAGGGTTTGGGTTGGGGAAGAGATGTGCTTTTATAGGTCAGGTTATAATATTTTAGTTTTATTAATTTTAATTGATAATTAGTTATAATAAAACATAAATGACAAAAATACACCTGTGAAAAAGGACAAAAGTTGAGGGTTTGTTTAGGGAAATGTGACAAAATTTTACTTTTGGACTAAAATGGCAACAAAAACCAAACCACGGGGACCCAGATTTAAAAAATTTGAGATTTTGACTAAAATGGCAAAAGTGCCAAAACCACAGGGACCAAAATGACAGTTTACTCTAAAAACATTAATCAATGTTTATTGGTTCTATACTTTTATTTTCGTGTTTAACTCTCAACTCAAATACGGTATTCACTATGTTTACATAACATTTATAAGAACCATCACCGCTATCATCTCATCTATCATATATCGAGTATGTCCGTTAGTTTTTTTTAAATATAAATTTTTATTAGATTCATTCAATCCGTGTAATAAACGAGGTTTTTTAAAGATATAATGTTTTTTTATTATTTACTATACAAAATTACATTTATGCAACTCGTGTAATACACCGGGTTTTTAAAAATATAACTTTTTTATTATGTGGTATATAAAATTAAATTTATTCAATCCGTACACGGGGTTTATAAAGATATAAAAAGATATAACTTTTTATTGATTGGTATATAAAATTACATGTGCTCAACCCATACAATACATGAGGTTCTTAAAAATGTAACTTTTTTTTCATTATTTAATATATAAAATTAAATTTACTCAACCCGTTCAATACACAGGGTTCTTAAAGATATAACTTTTTTATTATTTAGTATATAAAATTACATTTATTCAACCCGTGTAATAAACGAGGTTTTTAAAGATATATTGTTTTATTATTTGGTATATAAAATTATATTTATTCAACCCCGTGTAATAAACGAGCTTTTTAAAAATATTTTTTTATTTGGTATATAAAATTACATTTATTCAACTCATGTATTACACGGGATTCTAACCTAGTTAACATATAAGAAAAACCAAATCAACATATAATTAATTTTGTTTGAACTATTTTTATAAAAACTTAAAAATCACCTCCATTAAAACTTGGAAGGTAAAAACTAAAAACTATAATAGAGAGGTTTATTCATAGAAAAAATAGTAATAATAAAGAGGTTTATTCATAGAAAAAATAGTAATATCTGACACGATTAACGATTTCATGTTCTAAAAACATTAAACCCGCCAAATTTCTACGATTTAAATGGTTTAGTTTCAACATTTTCAACACATTATCCTTACTATTAAAAACAAAATGTTATGAATAGCATTTGGAGGACATGTGAGGAATTTCACACTACACTTGAATTCTTTCCCCGGCATCTAAAAAGTCTATTCATCCTCACCAAACTTCATTTTAACATTGCAGAAGAGAGTCAACATCGAAACAGAAATATGAAAGAGAAAGATAAGAGAGAGAGAGATAGAGTGACGCAACGGGGAGTCATATGCGGAAACGACGGTGGTACCGGGGTTTCCGGTCACCGCAGCGGCAGTCAACAGCCGCACGGTGGCTAGGGTTTATGTAACACCCCAAATTTCATGAGATTTTAATTTAAGCTAGTTATGAATAAGTAAGGATAGTCTTGGTCATAATATTATAAATATTATTCTTGAAGGGCCAAACATATAAAGTGACAAAACCTAAAACCATTAAAAGAAAACCAAATTTAAAACACACACATAAGTGTGGGTGTGGTTAGGGATGAGCTCGGTACCGTCCGGTACCGGTACCGAAAGAACCGGTACCGAAAGAACCGGTACCGAAAATACTCAAAAGTGGGTACCGTTACCGGTACCGAATATACCCGGTTTGGTAGGGTTCGGTACCGGTATTTGAGTGTATAAATCGGTAAATACCGGTACCGAAAATGTCAAAAGTCGGTACCGAATCGGTAACGAAAAGGTACCCGGTTCGGTAAATTCGGTACCGGTACCGGTTCGGTACCGGTACCGGGTCCATTTTGCTCATCCCTAATATAATATAAATGATTTATTTATTTGTTAAACTAAAATAGTTAAGGGTAGAACCTATTTCAAAAATGTTTATAAGGGGTAAATAAAAACATGAGTAAACTGCCATTTTGGTCCCTGTGGTTTGGGCACTTTTGCCATTTTAGTCCAAATCTCAAACTTTTTAAATCTGGGTCACTGTGGTTTCGTAAACACCACCACCACCACTAAACCTGGTTTTTTCACGAAATATACTCAACAAACACCACCACTAAAGCATGGCCACCATACATCACCCACTTCACTCTCGAAACCCCAAACCACGAGAACCAACCACCTAATTACACCCTCCCCAAAACCCCAAAACCACCATCACCGTTTGACAGAAAGAGAGAGAGAGAGAGATTGACGGAGACGGTGACGAATCATCAACCACCGATGAAGACGAATCACAAATCAGAGAGTGACGGCCTAAATTTCATGAAATACTTCACCGGCGGTGCGTCAAGCTGTATTATTTCCCTAAAATACTTCACAAATCAGAGAGTGACGGAGACGGTGACGAATCATCAACCTCAAAACCCTAGTTTCTCAAACTTTCCCTAAATTGAAGTTTAAACTGTATTATTTCGATCCGGAGATTGTACGGAAGTTGATTTCGACGTCGGTGCGTCAACCTGATTTCCGATCTGGTGGTGGTTGATGACGTGGCAAAGCTATGGGGAACAAGTTTAGGTGAGAAAACAATCGGAGCATCAAAGTATTGTCACGCGAATTTCACGAAATACTTCACCGGCGGTTTCTGGTCAAACCGACAGTATTCCGGCATTTTCAATGGTAGGAATGCTTGCTACTTTAACACCGGAGTGATGTTATTGATTTGGAGAAATGGAGAGAGTTCGGGTAGCGGCTTTGGTGAGGAGGTATTGGTGGCGGTGGTGAGAAGGGAGCAGGAGGTGGCGGTGGTGGAGTTGGAGGTGGTTGTGGAATTAGGGTTTGGGTTGGGGAAGAGATGTGCTTTTATAGGTCAGGTTATAATATTTTAGTTTTATTAATTTTAATTGATAATTAGTTATAATAAAACATAAATGACAAAAATACACCTGTGAAAAAGGACAAAAGTTGAGGGTTTGTTTAGGGAAATGTGACAAAATTTTACTTTTGGACTAAAATGGCAACAAAAACCAAACCACGGGGACCCAGATTTAAAAAGTTTGAGATTTTGACTAAAATGGCAAAAGTGCCAAAACCACAGGGACCAAAATGACAGTTTACTCTAAAAACATTAATCAATGTTTATTGGTTCTATACTTTTATTTTCGTGTTTAACTCTCAACTCAAATACGGTATTCACTATGTTTACATAACATTTATAAGAACCATCACCGCTATCATCTCATCTATCATATATCGAGTATGTCCGTTAGTTTTTTTTAAATATAAATTTTTATTAGATTCATTCAATCCGTGTAATAAACGAGGTTTTTTAAAGATATAATGTTTTTTATTATTTACTATACAAAATTACATTTATGCAACTCGTGTAATACACCGGGTTTTTAAAAATATAACTTTTTTATTATGTGGTATATAAAATTAGATTTATTCAATCCGTACACGGGGTTTATAAAGATATAAAAAGATATAACTTTTTATTGATTGGTATATAAAATTACATGTGCTCAACCCATACAATACATGAGGTTCTTAAAAATGTAACTTTTTTTCATTATTTAATATATAAAATTAAATTTACTCAACCCGTTCAATACACAGGGTTCTTAAAGATATAACTTTTTTTATTATTTAGTATATAAAATTACATTTATTCAACCCGTGTAATAAACGAGGTTTTTAAAGATATATTGTTTTATTATTTGGTATATAAAATTATATTTATTCAACCCCGTGTAATAAACGAGCTTTTTAAAAATATTTTTTTTATTTGGTATATAAAATTACATTTATTCAACTCATGTATTACACGGGATTCTAACCTAGTTAACATATAAGAAAAACCAAATCAACATATAATTAATTTTGTTTGAACTATTTTTATAAAAACTTAAAAATCACCTCCATTAAAACTTGGAAGGTAAAAACTAAAAACTATAATAGAGAGGTTTATTCATAGAAAAAATAGTAATAATAAAGAGGTTTATTCATAGAAAAAAATAGTAATATCTGACACGATTAACGATTTCATGTTCTAAAAACATTAAACCCGCCAAATTTCTACGATTTAAATGGTTTAGTTTCAACATTCTCAGCACATTATCCTTTCTATTAAAAACAAAATGTTATGAATAGCATTTGGAGGACATGTGAGGAATTTCACACTACACTTGAATTCTTTCCCAGGCATCTAAAAAGTCTATTCATCCTCACCAAACTTCATTTTAACATTGCAGAAGAGAGTCAACATCGAAACAGAAATATGAAAGAGAAAGATAAGAGAGAGAGAGATAGAGTGACGCAACGGGGAGTCATATGCGGAAACGACGGTGGTACCGGGGTTTCCGGTCAGCGCAACGGCAGTCAACAGCCGCACGGTGGCTAGGGTTTATGTAACACCCCAAATTTCATGAGATTTTAATTTAAGCTAGTTATGAATAAGTAAGGATAGTCTTGGTCATAATATTATAAATATTATTCTTGAAGGGCCAAACATATAAAGTGACAAAACCTAAAACCATTAAAAGAAAACCAAATTTAAAACACACACAAAAGTGTGGGTGTGGTTAGGGATGAGCTCGGTACCGTCCGGTACCGGTACCGAAAGAACCGGTACCGAAAATCCTCAAAAGTGGGTACCGGTACCGAATATACCCGGTTCGGTACGGTTCGGTACCGGTATTTGAGTGTATAAATCGGTAAATACCGGTACTGAACCGGTACCGAAAATGTCAAAAGTCGGTACCGAATCGGTACCGAAAAGGTACCCGGTTCGGTAAATTCGGTACCGGTACCGGTTCGTTACCGGTTCGGTACCGGTACCGGGTCCATTTTGCTCATCCCTAATATAATATAAATGATTTATTTATTTGTTATACTAAAATAGTTAAGGGTTGAACCTATTTCAAAAATGTTTATAAGAGGTAAATAAAAACATGAGTAAACTGCCATTTTGGTCCCTGTGGTTTGGGCACTTTTGCCATTTTATTCCAAATCTCAAACTTTTTAAATCTGGGTCACTGTGGTTTCGTTTTTATTGCCATTTTAGTCCAAAATTCAAAAACTCCCTTTTTTTACTGTTGCAACCTTCCTATTTTGTCTTTTTGTGCAGGGGTATTTTTTTTCAAACTGCTTTTCATTTAACATATTAAAAACTAAATTAAATACATTTAATTCCATTTATTTAGAAAAAATATAAATACTTCACTGAACAAACACCACCACCACCACTAAACCTGGTTTTTTCACGAAATATACTCAACAAACACCACCACTAAACCATGGCCACCATACATCACCCACTTCACTCTCGAAACCCCAAACCACGAGAACCAACCACCTAGTTACACCCTCCCCAAAACCCCAAAACCACCATCACCGTTTGACAGAAAGAGAGAGAGAGAGATTGACGGAGACGGTGACGAATCATCAACCACCGATGAAGACGAATCACAAATCAGAGAGTGACGGTCTAAATTTCATGAAATACTTCACCGGCGGTGCGTCAAGCTGTATTATTTCCCTAAAATACTTCACAAATCAGAGAGTGACGGAGACGGTGACGAATCATCAACCTCAAAACCCTAGTTTCTCAAACTTTCCCTAAATTGAAGTTTAAACTGTATTATTTCGATCCGGAGATTGTACGGAAGTTGATTTCAACGTCGGTGCGTCAACCTGATTTCCGATCTGGTGGTGGTTGATGACGTGGCAAAGCTATGGGGAACAAGTTTAGGTGAGAAAACAATCGGAGCATCAAAGTATTGTCACGCGAATTTCACGAAATACTTCACCGGCGGTTTCTGGTCAAACCGACAGTATTACGACATTTTCAATGGTAGGAACGCTTGCTACTTTAACACCGGAGTGATGTTATTGATTTGGAGAAATGGAGAGAGTTCGGGTAGCGGCTTTGGTGAGGAGGTATTGGTGGCGGTGGTGAGAAGGGAGCAGGAGGTGGCGGTGGTGGAGTTGGAGGTGGTTGTGGAATTAGGGTTTGGGTTGGGGAAGAGATGTGCTTTTATAGGTCAGGTTATAATATTTTAGTTTTATTAATTTTAATTGATAATTAGTTATAATAAAACATAAATGACAAAAATAAACCTGTGAAAAAGGACAAAAGTTGAGGGTTTGTTTAGGGAAATGTGACAAAATTTTACTTTTGGACTAAAATGGCAACAAAAACGAAACCACAGGGACCCAGATTTAAAAAGTTTGAGATTTTGACTAAAATGGCAAAAGTGGCAAAACCACAGGGACCAAAATGACAGTTTACTCTAAAAACATTAATCAATGTTTATCGGTTCTATACTTTTATTTTCGTGTTCAACTCTCAACTCAAATACGGTATTCACTATGTTTACATAACATTTATAAGAACCATCACCGCAATCATCTCATCTATCATATATCGAGTATATCCGTTAGTTTTTTTTTTAAATATAAATTTTTATTAGATTCATTCAATCCGTGTAATAAACGAGGTTTTTTAAAGATATAATGTTTTTTTATTATTTACTATACAAAATTACATTTATGCAACTCGTGTAATACACCGGGTTTTTTAAAATATAACTTTTTTATTATGTGGTATATAAAATTAAATTTATTCAATCCGTACACGGGGTTTATAAAGATATAAAAAGATATAACTTTTTATTGATTGGTATATAAAATTACATGTGCTCAACCCATACAATACATGAGGTTCTTAAAAATGTAACTTTTTTTTTCATTATTTAATATATAAAATTAAATTTACTCAACCCGTTCAATACACAGGGTTCTTAAAGATATAACTTTTTTATTATTTAGTATATAAAATTACATTTATTCAACCCGTGTAATAAACGAGGTTTTTAAAGATATATTGTTTTATTATTTGGTATATAAAATTATATTTATTCAACCCCGTGTAATAAACGAGCTTTTTAAGAATATTTTTTTTATTTGGTATATAAAATTACATTTATTCAACTCATGTATTACACGGGATTCTAACTTAGTTAACATATAAGAAAAACCACATCAACATATAATTAATTTTGTTTGAACTATTTTTATAAAAACTTAAAAATCACCTCCATTAAAACTTGGAAGGTAAAAACTAAAAACTATAATAGAGAGGTTTATTCATAGAAAAAATAGTAATAATAAAGAGGTTTATTCATAGAAAAAAATAGTAATATCTGACACGATTAACGATTTGGGTAGCCTGTTTTGCTCCACCGCCTGGTCGGTGAGACGATGAGCCAACTTGATAATTTGCTGAATGGTACCCAGGTTGGCTGAAGTTACGTGACTTTGAATCTCTGGTACAAGGCCCTTGAGATACAGCTCAATACGTTTGATGGGAGGGTCCACCATAGTTGGACATAGGATGGCCAGCTCGTTTGACCTCTTAGTATACGCCTCAATCTCAGACCCCGTCATCTTCAGATTGTAAAATTCCACCTCTAGTTTGTGGATGTCATCCCGACTACAGTACTCCTCCTTGATCAGCTCTTTGAAACCATTCCAGGGTGTGGCATTAGCAACTGCCAGTCCTAGTAGTAGAACCTGTGCCTTCCACCAGGTTAACGCAGCTCCCTCAAGTGTTCCGGTAGAATATTTCACTCTACGGTCTTCGGGGCATTCGCACATCTCGAAAACTGACTCAAGCTTTTCAAACCAGTGAAGAAGGCCCACTGCTCCTTCGGTGCCACTGAAAGTGGTAGGTCGGCAGTCCATGAACGTCTTGAATGTGCACACAGGAGGTTGAGCATGTTGACCTGTTGTGCGAGAATAAAAGACAAGGTTAAGCACGAGGGTTGGTTTGCGAAGGTAGGATCTAAACGTCCTAGGGTGAGTTGATATAGCAGGTTATACCTCCTGCAGGATTAGCTGCGAGTGCCTCAGCGACTCGTTCGTTGATCAAAGCCGTCAACTGGGCTTGAGTGAGGTTGATATGTCCTCCGCGTCCGCTCATGATCTTCATAATGAAGCAACGTAAGTGAGGAAAGTGTCGCGAAAGTGCGTAGGTGTGGGACGACATTAGAGAGTAAGCACACAAGGTTCAAATAGCAATTATCACATTATCTAATGTACAGTGAGAACTATCTAACCGACAATACAACATAAATCATACCACTTATGGTGTCGAGTCTTGCACGTGGAGCGAAGCGTCGTTGTGGATCGTTGAGCACTTGTACAGGTTATAGTCTGGTTTTATCAAAACGTTTCCCTTTTAAAAACCAAGTTCACTATAACCAATGGCTCTGATACCAATCTGTCACACCCCCAAAATCCACCATGCGGAGTACCACCGCTTGGAGGCGTGACGTGACCAGGATCGAGCCACCAATCATATTGAACATCGTAATTAAGTAAATAAGACCAACCTCAATACAATTGGTGACCAAAACTAGTTAACCATGTTTAGTTTAAACAGCGGAAGCATAAAAGTAAACCCAAAAGCATAAGTCCATAGTTTATAAGTTAAGGTTCAAAACACAAGTTTAATAAGTTCATAAAGTTTTAAACAATGAGCACGGAACATAACAGTCCGTACACCACAACGACTTCTTCCTCATGCAAGCTCCAAGCATTTAGCGACCTGTAAGGAATGTAACAACTAGTCAACAGCAAAGTTGAGTGAGTTCACGTTTGGTTGTCTGGTTTTAAGTTGTTTCTGAAAAACGTGGTTTGACTTTCGTTGGCTTATTTGCCGTGGGGGTTACCCCGAAGTTGAAAGTATGTTTAACCATTTCCTTTTTCTTTACCCAAACCGTATCCATAATTAGTGGGGGCTTTCCCCGTGTGAACTACTAGACGGTATGATATCGACTACTACGAACAATAGTTGTGCCCTACATCAGTGTCTATCATCACTGACAGTTTGCCATAGTCCATTAGTACACGCCCGTCCGAACGGCACGGTGTGAGGTTTGTTAAACCTAATAGCGCTATTAACTAATGACACGCTCGCCATTGGCCTCGGCGATTAAGTCGATATGAAGAGGGACTTATTGATAGAGTTTTTGTCTAGATAGTTTTAAGGTTGTTGTCCTGCACCAGGAGGACGAACGTACGTATTTTGCACTAGGAGAATTCGTAGGTTTAATAATGGCATCCACTCTATGGAGGATGGCCGTACATATCCTACCCAAGGAGGATATGTAGATTTAGTTTTAATTCTTTAACCCATTCCCAAACCACCGGGAATCCCATGCCTTAGAAAGTGTGTGAACTCGCCTCGGTTTGCTCGGTTAGATTCTCAAATATAGCTAACAGTCAAGGTCGGTCAATCACGTCCTAATATAATTACCAGTTAGTCATTTAGTGATTTTTAAATAGAGCACAAAGTTTCTACACGTATCTAGCACATAGCATGCATTACTTTAACTGTTTATGCCCATGTACACTTCCCATCCATTCCCCACTCATAAGCAAACATACAATAATGCATATAACACATATAACATGTTAGATCATTCACAGATAGCATACTCGACATTTAGACATGCAAATCACAACTTATGTCATTTCAGCATTAATATTCAAAACCGGCTGTTTTCGGACATTTAAATAAAATAGTTAAATTATTCCAAAAATTCCCAAATTTTTACAGGATGTCTTAAACGTTCCAAATTTTATTGTGTAAAAATATCGGGGTCCAGTTCATTACCAATATTTTATAAAAATTCATATTCCGGACTGAACTCAGATTTATATATTTCTGACCACAGTCCACGGAACAATTTATTAAAAATTCATCGAGCGTCCGATTTACGAAATTCCAGAGGGGTAACTACAAATGCATCGGTTTTCATCTACTGTACAAATTTCATGGTCCGATTCATCACAAAACTCAGGTTATGACTGAAAGTATAACACCCATTTATTGCTGTCAAAATTCAGCTTAAGTTGTTACAAATCGACACTTTAAAAATAGTAAACGAAGTCCAAAAATTACGATTCCGGTGCCATTAGAACCGTATTTTATAATAACATATTTTAGATTCAAAATATCGGTTTTTCGTTGAATTTACGACCTGTTTACAGCCAACTGAAGTTGGCTGTAAAGTATGGACAGATTGCTGTTTTTAGTCTCTAGCTTACTAGTTTGTGTTCGGTTGATCCCGTTAATTATGTTTAGTGATCGTAACAACATCAAACATCAATATAATCCAGCAACACATCAGATAATCAACCAATAATCATAATCACACAAGATCTTCATGCTTTATACTAATATTCATCCATTAACCACCTTGTTCATCACTTTAGTAGACTTTTAGACTTTGATCTTATATGTTCAATTTTTTTTTTTAACCGACAAATCTCTTATTAACCACCCTAGACAAGATCAAGAAGGCGTTTAGAGTCACTTACTACTAGCTCGAGGCTAGGGGAGAAACTAGGCGAAAAACGAGTGGTTAATAGCGTTGTGGTGAGGTCCCCGCGATTCCGTAAGCACCGGGTCTTCTTGTATGAGCTCTAACACACTTGTATGTGTGTGGGATTTGCTAGAACAAACTTGAAAGTGAAGAGATGGGTGTATGTGGGTTCGGCCGTGAGTAGCCAAGAAGGAAAAAGGAGAGTGCAATTTGTTAAGTGTCTAGTGATTTGAAATAGTGGAGCTTTTGGTTAAATTTATAAACCAATCAACATTATTAACCAAGGGATATTGTGTTCTTTAGATATTAGACATGTATGAATAAAATAATCATCATTTGGTGGTGTGTGTGTTCCCTAGGGGAACCGTCATTTTGGGGGGGGGGGGGGTTGGGTTTATGGTTCAATTTCAATGGTAGTTAGTGCTTAGCCATGTTAGTTAGGTGATTATTTAGTGTATTATGTGTGTAGTAATTTATAACGGGTGTTAGGGTATTCGGGGACCCTAACTGGCTCAGAAAAAGGAAAATAGTGTCAATGACAATATTTTTATGTTCCGGGTAAAGTCCGGTTGTTCGGTTCGGTGTTGTTCCGTTAAAGTGCTTAATTAATCCGTAAAGTGTCCTACATATATATTTTTGTAACACTTTTAATTTCTAACACTTAGGAAATTATAACGGACTATTTAGTGACTTTTCTGCATACTACTAGTATGTTAACAAATACGTGTAAGCATAACACAGATATCAGAAAGCAGTTAAGTAATTCCACACAGTCGTCAAGCGCATTAATTTTTATTAATAAGCTGTACGGTTACATGTAAATTTGAGGGTTGTCACATTCTCCCCCTGTTAAGAGAATTTCGTCCCGAAATTTAGCGCGTGGTTACTGAGGAAGCTAGTTAAGTTGCGTTGTTTTCCTGGGGTGTCACATCATCCCCCCGTTGATTTGGAATTTCGTCCCGAAATTATGCAGTAGCTTCAGCCTCAGTAGTGGTTGCGTTTTTCTTAAACAGTTGGGGATACTTGAGTTTCATTTGGTCTTCTCGTTCCCAGGTATACTCTGGGCCACGACGAGCATTCCAGCGAACTCGGACCAGAGGTATCCTGGTATGCTTGAGGATCTTAACATCTCGATCCGTAATCTCTACTGGTTCCTCGACGAATCGCAGCTGGTCGTCGATAGTGAGTTCCTTAAGAGGAACTATGAGGGTCTCATCTGACAGACACTTCTTCAGATTTGACACATGGAAGACATTGTGAACTCCGCTGAGTTCTTCAGGTAGATTCAACCTGTAGGCGACTTTGCCAATTTTCTCAATGACTTCAAATGGTCCGACATAACGCGGATTGAGTTTGCCTCGTTTGCCAAAGCGGACTACACCTTTCCAAGGTGAGACTTTGAGTAGCACTCGATCCCCAACCTGGAGCTCGAGTGGTTTTCTTCCCTTATCAGCATAGCTTTTCTGACGGTCACGAGCTGCCGCCATTCGCTGTCGTATCTGAGCAATCCTTTATGTTGTATCTACTACGAGTTCTAGGCCAGTGAGTTGACTGTCACCAACTTCTGCCCAATAGAGAGGCGATCGGCATTTGCGTCCGTACAATGTCTTGAATGGAGCGGCCTGAATGCTGGTGTGGTAGCTGTTGTTATACAAAAACTCCACTAGCGGGAGGTGCTTTTCCCAGCCATTTCCGAAGTCGATTACGCATGCCCTAAGCATGTCTTCCAAGGTTTGGATGGTGTGTTTAGATTGTCCATCCGTCTGTGGGTGATAAGCGGTACTCATATCTAAACGTGAGCCAAAGGACTTGTGCATTGCTTGCCACAGTTCAGAAGTAAAACGTGCGTCACGATCAGATATAATAGAGGTTGGCACTCCGTGCCTTGATACCACTTCCTTTAGATAAATGTTTGCAAGAGTAGAAAACTTATCCGTTTCTTTGATAGCCAGAAAATGTGCAGACTTGGTCAGTCGGTCTACGATCACCCAAATGGTATCGTTTCTGCGTTGAGATCTGGGCAGGCCGGTAACGAAATCCATGGAAATTTGCTCCCATTTCCATTTCGGGATCTCCGGTTGTTGAAGTAGGCCTGATGGTTTCTGATATTCAGACTTGACTCTCACACAAGTCAAGCACTTACTGACGTAGGTGGCTATGTGGGCTTTCATGCCAGGCCACCAATACGTAGTCTTTAGGTCGTGGTACATTTTATCCGAACCAAGATGTACCGAATAACGAGACTTAAGTGCTTCATCCATCACAAGCTCGAATAAGTTTCCATAACGTGGGACCCAAATGCGTCCGTTTACATAGTAGGCACTGTCTTCCTTTTGTTCTAGCCGTTGCCTCGATCCTCATAGGGACTCAGCCCTGTTGTTCTCTGCTTTCAATGCTTCAACCTGAGCATCACGAATCTGAGCGGGAAGGTTAGATTGGATAGTAAGCTGTAGAGCACGTACACGCCTAGGTATAGTATCCTTTCGACTGAGGGTGTCGGCCACAACATTGGCTTTGCCCGGATGATACTTGATTGCGCATTCATAATCGTTCAAGAGCTCAACCCATTGGCGTTGACGCATGTTTAACTCCTTTTGCTTGAAGATATGCTCGAGACTCCTGTGATCGGTGTAAATGGTGCACTTGGTACCGTACAGGTAATGTCTCCATATCTTAAGCGCGAAAACAACTGCTCCCAGTTCCAAGTCGTGTGTAGTGTAGTTCCTTTCGTGAACTTTAAGTTGGCGCGATGCGTAGGCAATGACCTTGTCACGTTGCATCAATACGCAACCAAGACCTTGGATGGAAGCATCGCAGTAAACCACAAAATCGTCTGTGCCTTCAGGCAATGAGAGGATAGGCGCGCTACAAAGTCTATCCTTTAGGTGTTGAAATGCGGACTCCTATGCATCACCCCAACGATAGATGACACCCTTCTGAGTCAGTGAAGTGAGAGGTTGCGCAATCTTGGAGAAATCTTTTATAAACCTTCTGTAATATCCGGCCAAACCCAAGAATTGGCGGATCTCTGTCGGTGTACGAGGTGCAGGCCAGTTCTTGATCGATTCAACCTTAGATGGATCCACATGAATTCCATCCTTGTTTACCACATGGCCTAGAAAGTGGACTTCGCGAAGCCAGAAGTCACATTTTGAAAACTTGGCATACAACTGCTCTTTTCGAAGAAGTTCCAGCATAAGTCGTAGATGCTGCTCGTGTTCCTCCTGACTCTTAGAATAGATCAGGATATCGTCGATGAACACAATAACGAACTTATCCAGGTAAGGCTTGCACACTCGGTTCATGAGATCCATGAAGACCGCCGGTGCATTCGTCAGCCCGAATGGCATAACCAGAAACTCGTAATGCCCGTAACGAGTTCTGAATGCTGTTTTGGAGACGTCCTCATCTCGGACTCTCAGCTGATGGTATCCCGATCTCAAATCAATCTTAGAGTAATAGCTCGACCCTTGCAGCTGGTCGAATAAGTCGTCAATACGTGGAAGAGGATAACGATTCTTCACAGTCACATTGTTAAGCTCGCGATAGTCAATACACATTCTGAAAGTACCATCTTTCTTCTTTACGAACAAGACTGGAGCTCCCCAGGGCGAAGAGATCGGACGTATAAAACCCTTTTCCAAGAGTTCTTGTAGTTGTGTGGACAGTTCTTCAAGTTCTGATGGAGCTAGACGATATGGTGCTTGAGCTACTGGCGCTGCTCCAGGAGCTAGCTCGATTTGAAACTCGACTTGGCGATGAGGAGGAAGACCAGGAAATTCCTCAGGAAATACATCAGGAAAATTGCGCACAATAGGGATGTCTTCAATTCTCTTCTCTTCCGTTGATGTGTCAGTAACGAGTGCTAAAATGGCAGTGTGGCCCTTTCGCAAACATTTCTGGGCCTTAAGGAAAGAGATGATGCCTTCGACAGCACCACTCTTGTCGCCACGAATCACGAGGGGTTCTTTATCAGAACGAGGAATGCGGACGGTTTTCTCCTTGCAAACAATCTCCGCTTGATGATGAGATAGCCAATCCATCCCAATAACAACGTCGAAACTACCAAGTGTGATAGGAATAAGATCGATAGAGAAAGTCTGACCAGCTAAGACGAGATTACAACCTTTAACTACGTGTGTGGCTTCAAGACTTTTACCATTTGCTAGCTCTATCGTGTGTTTGGTGTTCAAAAGTGTTGGAGTGCGCTTAAGCATTTGGCTAACTTTTAAGGACACATAACTAGTATCGGCACCCGAATCGAATAAAACAGTAACAAAGAAGTCATCCAGAAGAAACTTACCCATCACAACGTTGGGATCGCTCCTTGCTTCTCCCTGACCAATCACGAACACCCGACCTTGGGCGCCATTACCATTATTGTTACCTCCATTGTTGCCTCCGTTGTTGTTTCCATTGTGGTTCCCGTTTCTTTGGTTATTGTTCTAGTTTTGGTTCAGCTGGGGGCAGTTCCTCTTAAAATGGCCTTCAGCGCCACACTGAAAGCATCCTTTATTTCCCTGCTGATGCTGCTGTTGGTGGTTCTGTGGGGCTTGTTGTTGTTGGCGATTCTGATTCACAGGACGCGGGCTCCTACAATCCTTAGCTTCATGACCCAGCTTGTGACATCTCTGACAACGACCTTTGTTGCACTGCCTGCTGTGATGCTTGTTGCACCGGTTGCACTTGGGGTGGTTCCCTCGGTATCCACCCTGTCCTTGGTTACCAAAAGATTGCTGACCAGGACTCTGGTAGTCATCAGTTTTTCGCTGCTGAGACTGAACTGAAGTAGAACCCTTTCCGGAGTTCCCATCCCATTTTCGCTTGTTATCGGTAGGTGCATCAGAAGTAGCTGTGGCACTGATACGTTTGGGTAGCCTGTTTTGCTCCACCGCCTGGTCGGTGAGACGATGAGCCAACTTGATAATTTGCTGAATGGTACCCAGGTTGGCTGAAGTTACGTGACTTTGAATCTCTGGTACAAGGCCCTTGAGATACAGCTCAATACGTTTGATGGGAGGGTCCACCATAGTTGGACACAGGATGGCCAGCTCGTTTGACCTCTTAGTATACGCCTCAATCTCAGACCCCGTCATCTTCAGATTGTAAAATTCCACCTCTAGTTTGTGGATGTCATCCCGACTACAGTACTCCTCCTTGATCAGCTCTTTGAAACCATTCCAGGGTGTGGCATTAGCAACTGCCAGTCCTAGTAGTAGAACCTGTGCCTTCCACCAGGTTAACGCAGCTCCCTCAAGTGTTCCGGTAGAATATTTCACTCTACGGTCTTCGGGGCATTCGCACATCTCGAAAACTGACTCAAGCTTTTCAAACCAGTGAAGAAGGCCCACTGCTCCTTCGGTGCCACTGAAAGTGGTAGGTCGGCAGTCCATGAACGTCTTGAATGTGCACACAGGAGGTTGAGCATGTTGACCTGTTGTGCGAGAATAAAAGACAAGGTTAAGCACGAGGGTTGGTTTGCGAAGGTAGGATCTAAACGTCCTAGGGTGAGTTGATATAGCAGGTTATACCTCCTGCAGGATTAGCTGCGAGTGCCTCAGCGACTCGTTCGTTGATCAAAGCCGTCAACTGGGCTTGAGTGAGGTTGATATGTCCTCCGCGTCCGCTCATGATCTTCATAATGAAGCAACGTAAGTGAGGAAAGTGTCGCGAAAGTGCGTAGGTGTGGGACGACATTAGAGAGTAAGCACACAAGGTTCAAATAGCAATTATCACATTATCTAATGTACAGTGAGAACTATCTAACCGACAATACAACATAAATCATACCACTTATGGTGTCGAGTCTTGCACGTGGAGCGAAGCGTCGTTGTGGATCGTTGAGCACTTGTACAGGTTATAGTCTGGTTTTATCAAAACGTTTCCCTTTTAAAAACCAAGTTCACTATAACCAATGGCTCTGATACCAATCTGTCACACCCCCAAAATCCACCATGCGGAGTACCACCGCTTGGAGGCGTGACGTGACCAGGATCGAGCCACCAATCATATTGAACATCGTAATTAAGTAAATAAGACCAACCTCAATACAATTGGTGACCAAAACTAGTTAACCATGTTTAGTTTAAACAGCGGAAGCATAAAAGTAAACCCAAAAGCATAAGTCCATAGTTTATAAGTTAAGGTTCAAAACACAAGTTTAATAAGTTCATAAAGTTTTAAACAATGAGCACGGAACATAACAGTCCGTACACCACAACGACTTCTTCCTCATGCAAGCTCCAAGCATTTAGCGACCTGTAAGGAATGTAACAACTAGTCAACAGCAAAGTTGAGTGAGTTCACGTTTGGTTGTCTGGTTTTAAGTTGTTTCTGAAAAACGTGGTTTGACTTTCGTTGGCTTATTTGCCGTGGGGGTTACCCCGAAGTTGAAAGTATGTTTAACCATTTCCTTTTTCTTTACCCAAACCGTATCCATAATTAGTGGGGGCTTTCCCCGTGTGAACTACTAGACGGTATGATATCGACTACTACGAACAATAGTTGTGCCCTACATCAGTGTCTATCATCACTGACAGTTTGCCATAGTCCATTAGTACACGCCCGTCCGAACGGCACGGTGTGAGGTTTGTTAAACCTAATAGCGCTATTAACTAATGACACGCTCGCCATTGGCCTCGGCGATTAAGTCGATATGAAGAGGGACTTATTGATAGAGTTTTTGTCTAGATAGTTTTAAGGTTGTTGTCCTGCACCAGGAGGACGAACGTACGTATTTTGCACTAGGAGAATTCGTAGGTTTAATAATGGCATCCACTCTATGGAGGATGGCCGTACATATCCTACCCAAGGAGGATATGTAGATTTAGTTTTAATTCTTTAACCCATTCCCAAACCACCGGGAATCCCATGCCTTAGAAAGTGTGTGAACTCGCCTCGGTTTGCTCGGTTAGATTCTCAAATATAGCTAACAGTCAAGGTCGGTCAATCACGTCCTAATATAATTACCAGTTAGTCATTTAGTGATTTTTAAATAGAGCACAAAGTTTCTACACGTATCTAGCACATAGCATGCATTACTTTAACTGTTTATGCCCATGTACACTTCCCATCCATTCCCCACTCATAAGCAAACATACAATAATGCATATAACACATATAACATGTTAGATCATTCACAGATAGCATACTCGACATTTAGACATGCAAATCACAACTTATGTCATTTCAGCATTAATATTCAAAACCGGCTGTTTTCGGACATTTAAATAAAATAGTTAAATTATTCCAAAAATTCCCAAATTTTTACAGGATGTCTTAAACGTTCCAAATTTTATTGTGTAAAAATATCGGGGTCCAGTTCATTACCAATATTTTATAAAAATTCATATTCCGGACTGAACTCAGATTTATATATTTCTGACCACAGTCCACGGAACAATTTATTAAAAATTCATCGAGCGTCCGATTTACGAAATTCCAGAGGGGTAACTACAAATGCATCGGTTGTCATCTACTGTACAAATTTCATGGTCCGATTCATCACAAAACTCAGGTTATGACTGAAAGTATAACACCCATTTATTGCTGTCAAAATTCAGCTTAAGTTGTTACAAATCGACACTTTAAAAATAGTAAACGAAGTCCAAAAATTACGATTCCGGTGCCATTAGAACCGTATTTTATAATAACATATTTTAGATTCAAAATATCGGTTTTTCGTTGAATTTACGACCTGTTTACAGCCAACTGAAGTTGGCTGTAAAGTATGGACAGATTGCTGTTTTTAGTCTCTAGCTTACTAGTTTGTGTTCGGTTGATCCCGTTAATTATGTTTAGTGATCGTAACAACATCAAACATCAATATAATCCAGCAACACATCAGATAATCAACCAATAATCATAATCACACAAGATCTACATGCTTTATACTAATATTCATCCATTAACCACCTTGTTCATCACTTTAGTAGACTTTTAGACTTTGATCTTATATGTTCAAAAAAAAAATTTTAACCGACAAATCTCTTATTAACCACCCTAGACAAGATCAAGAAGGCGTTTAGAGTCACTTACTACTAGCTCGAGGCTAGGGGAGAAACTAGGCGAAAAACGAATGGTTAATAGCCTTGTGGTGAGGTCCCCGCGATTCCGTAAGCACCGGGTCTTCTTGTATGAGCTCTAACACACTTGTATGTGTGTGGGATTTGCTAGAGCAAACTTGAAAGTGGAGAGATGGGTGTATGTGGGTTCGGCCGTGAGTAGCCAAGAAGGAAAAAGGAGAGTGCAATTTGTTAAGTGTCTAGTGATTTGAAATAGTGGAGCTTTTGGTTAAATTTATAAACCAATCAACATTATTAACCAAAGGATATTGTGTTCTTTAGATATTAGACATGTATGAATAAAATAATCATCATTTGGTGGTGTGTGTGTTCCCTAGGGGAACCGTCATTTTGAGGGGGGGTTGGGTTTATGGTTCAATTTCAATGGTAGTTAGTGCTTAGCCATGTTAGTTAGGTGATTATTTAGTGTATTATGTGTGTAGTAATTTATAACGGGTGTTAGGGTATTCGGGGACCCTAACTGGCTCAGAAAAAGGAAAATAGTGTCAATGACAATATTTTTATGTTCCGGGTAAAGT
Source organism: Helianthus tuberosus (assembly GCA_030545235.1). Taxonomy (NCBI): domain Eukaryota; kingdom Viridiplantae; phylum Streptophyta; class Magnoliopsida; order Asterales; family Asteraceae; genus Helianthus; species Helianthus tuberosus. The sequence continues at coordinate 165,072,333 of CM060368.1, forward strand.
TCGGTTGTTCGGTTCGGTGTTGTTCCGTTAAAGTGCTTAATTAATCCGTAAAGTGTCCTACATATATATTTTTGTAACACTTTTAATTTCTAACACTTAGGAAATTATAACGGACTATTTAGTGACTTTTCTGCATACTACTAGTATGTTAACAAATACGTGTAAGCATAACACAGATATCAGAAAGCAGTTAAGTAATTCCACACAGTCGTCAAGCGCATTAATTTTTATTAATAAGCTGTACGGTTACATGTAAATTTGAGGGTTGTCACATTCTCCCCCTGTTAAGATAATTTCGTCCCGAAATTTAGCGCGTGGTTACTGAGGAAGCTAGTTAAGTTGCGTTGTTTTCCTGGTTTTCCCGGGGTGTCACATTTCACACTACACTTGAATTCTTTCCCAGGCATCTAAAAAGTCTATTCATCCTCACCAAACTTCATTTTAACATTGCAGAAGAGAGTCAACAGTGAAACAGAAATATGAAAGAGAAAGATAAGAGAGAGATAGAGTGACGCAACGGGGAGTCATATGCGGAAACGACGGTGGTACCGGGGTTTCCGGTCACCGCAGCGGCAGTCAACAGCCGCACGGTGGCTAGGGTTTATGTAACACCCCAAATTTCATGAGATTTTAATTTAAGCTAGTTATGAATAAGTAAGGATAGTCTTGGTCATAATATTATAAATATTATTCTTGAAGGGCCAAACATATAAAGTGACAAAACCTAAAACCATTAAAAGAAAACCAAATTTAAAACACACACATAAGTGTGGGTGTGGTGGTGCGATCGAACAGAAGCAGGGGAAGGGTGAAACCCTAGTTTCACCAAACTTCATCAAATTGGATGGAAATCTCAAGGATAAACGAATGCATGTGATCAATTCCTCATTCATCTAAGGGTTTTCCAACATGGGGTAAGTCGAATTATGTGATTTGATGCTAGATGATGATAAGGGTTTTGATTAAACCATGAAATAGTATGAAATTGAACTTGTTTATGAGTTAGAATCATCAAATAGAAGATGTTTTATGCATGATACTGATTAGATTGAAAGTTTGAGTAGAAACTCATTTGATTTAGTTGTATGGTGAACTTGTAGTGAACTAATTAAGAGATTTGGATGGGTGAATGTTTATGTGCAAAATACCAATAGATTATTATGTTGTAGAATGAATAAGTGATGTAAATTTAGTAGATTAAATGATTTATGAAGATTACTAGTAAAAGTGTGCATTGAATACTTGTACATAATGCTTACAATGATATATGCACACCAAGTGTTTGATAAAATGCTTAGGTGAAAATGATAAGTGAAATTTGTATGCTAGCAATGGATAATTATATGTAGAATGTAATAATGATGTAATAGATAATATGTTTGCAAAATGAATGTGTTTTAGATGGATTACAAGTGGGAAATGGTCATGTGTTTTTTTGTACATTTTCTTTTTTAGTTGATTTTCTTTCGGTCTTTTTGTGTTTTTTTGTACATTTTCTTTTTATCCTTGTCAGTGATTCCGTGCGCAACACGTTCATAGTGATTTCAAACATATATAAACAAAGACTAAGTAACCAAAGAAGTTTGTCGCAACGCGACAACTGTGACAAACCTAGTACATTTAAAACTAGTGAAACTGGCTAATTTTTTTTGGTTTGAAAAGTTTATGGGCACTCCTAGGCAAGAGTGTCCGTTGATTAATTGATTAAAATAATAATAAAAAGAGTTAAATGCCATTTTAGTCCCTGTGCTTTGAGCCATTTTGCCAATTTAGTCCAAAGGTTTCATTTTTCATCTATGGGTCCAAAAAGGTTTCATCGTTGCAATTTTAGTCTACTGGGTTAACTTCGTCCATTATTTATGTTAACGAGAAAGACAATTCGGTCATTTTATATAGCCAAATTGCCTCTAGTTCACAGAATTACATTTAAAATGATCGAATTGCCCTTCTTGTTAACAAAAAAAGGGATGAAGTTAACCCAGTGGACTAAAATGGCAACGATGAAACCTTTTTAGACCCACAGGCGAAAAATGAAACATTTGGACTAAACTGGCAAAATAACCCAAACTATAAGGACTAAAATGACATTTAACTCTAATAAAAAATAAAAATAAAAACTAGTCAAATGTAATTCTCTTGCTATAAATAAGGGTAGATGGATGTCAAAGTTGTCAACTCAACTCCACATCGGTTGATTTATACAAAATGGCGTTACCAACTGTTCAGAAATTCGAATCGGAAGAACAAGTAGCCGTGGCTCTTGCAATCTATATCTTCCATCTCTCCGCTAAATACATCGCGGCCAACGGTTCTTTCTCTGTCGTGCTCTCCGGCGGTTCTCTAATCGATACTCTCAGGTAACCATCTTTAGTTGTTGGATGAACATAGGAAAATTGTGATTGTTGTTGATGTTGTGTAATAAATTTGAGTTTTATTTTTTTTCAGGAAATTAACCGAGCCTCCCTATGCTAATTCTATCGATTGGTCGAAATGGTTGATTTTCTTTCTTGATGAACGAGTTGTTCCTCTTGATCATCCGGATTCTAATTACAAACTTGCTTACGATGGATTTCTCAGTAAGGTAATTTTAGTTAGTTTTTACGCGATGGTTTAAAAAAAACGATTTTTTACACTTAAATACCACATAACTGATAACCTTCTAATTTCATTTACGCGATTGCTCAGATTTTAAATCGTAGAAGATGTTAAAATCGCTAGATTGTGTTTAGAATTATGACATTTCATCATTATTTATGAAATAGCAATAGTTGAAGTTGTTTTTAATGAAATTCAACTCCCAATTTATGAATTCATAGATGTTGAATAGTCTGTTTTAGCCACAAAACAGTCCAAACACGCCTACTAGGTTCCTAGTCATATGCTACAATTTGACAAATTCATAAAATTTTAAAACTTATTTGTTTAGTAACATAAATAACTTTAGCTTTACCGGAAATGTTTTCGTAACAGAACCAGTCATTATAATACCCACCATACCGATCCACAGGCCTGGTCGAACCTTTTTAAAAGATCGGATGACGTTACGAATAATTTAAAAATAAAAAAATATGTACTTATAACTATTTTAAGCAAAATAATTAATTTGATGTAGATTTACAATTTTAACATAATCTAAAGCATTAAATAAACAAAATATGAAGTCTTGAATTAGTAAATATGATTTGTAAAAAGAAAAATATTTAAACGTTATAAATTTATTTAAAATCCGGTCTAACTACTGGTTCAAGAGTACTCAAGTGGGTCGTTTTATCTTTCCCTAAGGACAATGTATATTTGTTTACAAAAGTGTTACTCATTATTCATATATGACGTTAGGTACCAATACCGGCATCTAACATCTTCCCCATCAAAGAAAAACTATCACCCGAGGAAGCAGCGGACGAATATGAGCAACGCCTTAAACACTTGGTAGCAAACAATACACTAAAAACATCACCAACTACAGGGTTTGCTAAATTCGACCTGATGTTAGTCGGAATGGGTCCAGAAGGCCACGTTGCATCGCTCTTTTGCTGGCATTTCGAACGCTTTGAGAAGAAGAAATGGGTGACTTTCATTAAAGACTCACCAAAACCGCCTTCTAATAGGATCACTTTCACTTTCCCTTTGATCAACTCTGCATCCGAGATTGCAATGGTGGTGACCGGAGAAGATGTAGCCGATGCAGTGAAGGTAGCATTGGGGAAACATGCTTCGTATGGCTACCCTTTGCCGGTGCAGAAGGTTTCACCTGAAGAAAATCTCACATGGTTTTTAGATAAAGAAGCTACTTCAGAGCTTTAAGTAAAATTCAGAGCTTTAAGTAAAATTCTATGGTACGTGATAATATTGTACCTCTAGCACTAATAAATTGTGTGGTTTTATTCAAACTTGGTAATAAAATTGGAAGCTTTGATTTTGTTTTGTTAGCTCTAGTAGATCATTTTGGTTTCATATCAAACTCAAACTACATGGTCCTAAATGAATACAACATCATCTTCATACTCATTAAATCCTACCAATAGTAAAGCAAATTTGATAGGGTCTGAGGAGGGTAAGATGTAGACAGTCTTACCTCTATCCCGTAGGAATAGAGAGGCTGCTTCCAGTGAGACCCCTGACTCGATAGTAGTTTTGCATCAAGCCTTGGACATAAGGCACATAACACTCAGCAATCGGGACAAAGACCAATTAGTGCATGTACCATTGTGTCTTTCAGCTATCAACGCCACCATATGATACATGATTAACCGTCCTCAACTTTTAACGTTATTTTCACGAAATTAGTAAAAGAACGTTAAAATTAGTGCACTTTCACTTTTGTCCCCCGATGGCCCACACATATATATATTATACGCGCATACCGCAAAACGAAAATGATAATACTAGTTGGTACAAATTGTTATGAGAGACGTATAGAGCAATCAAACTTATTGAATAAATTCATCCACATTGCGTTCATGTATTGTAGAAATTGTGGATCTTAAGTTAGGAATGTACTGACCTGACCCACTCTATAAGAGAAGAAAGTTAATACTGTAGATATACATAAGGTAGACATCCGACAATATCTTTGTGTATAATTTAAATTGGTAAATAGTAGTTATGTTTGTATATTCAAAGACATTTATAACAACATATTAAAATAAACTAGATACATGAAATAATTTTGCATATTTCTTTACTATATATAGACATAAGGTGACTCGGGGCGGTGCGTGATGAAGCTTCATCACGCGTTATGTTATCACGGAACACCGCCGCCGCCTCTCTGATCACGCGTGATATTTAAAACGCGTTACACAGATAACGCGTTGAACTTGCAGATGTTCCATGTTGCCGCCGCCTCCATTTGTCTTTATCTTACTTGTGGACCAATTACAAATGTTTCACGTGAACTTGCAGAGATATTCATTTGTCTTTATCTTATAGAACTTTGATGAAAAGTTCAAATTTAGCCCCTCAACTTTCGAAGCTATTTAAATAGCTATTTTCTATCACTAGTGATACCACCCCGCCTACATTTCTATCACTAGTTAGGCCGGAGGGTGTGGGGGCGCCATCCCCCGCCATGTCACACGCTATAGCGCCCGGGGCGCTATCCACCCACACCCAGCGAATTATGGAGGGGCGCCATACAAGCAGCGCTAACATGGTAACGAAAGGGAATTGCATGGATCGAGGTGTGCTTTAACTTTTTGACCTTCAAACGGTCACTTTTAAAAAAATAATAATAATTTTTCTTTTTCAAAAATCAAACTTTATAAATAAAAAATAATTAGGTAATGATGACGGGGCTCCATCCCACACCCTGCAAATTAAAGGGGGGTTATAAAGCCCCCTGGCTGATGTGGCGTCTAGGTGGCGCTGATGTGTCCTTTATAACCCCCAAGAGGCTCCATCCCACACCCTCTAGCCTTATAGAAATTTGGTTGATGACATGGCACGATTTTATTGGACAATGAGAGTGATAAATCTCATCACTAGTGAACCACCCCTCCCCCCTAAGTAAATGTTTGGACACTAATACTTCCACATTCATACTCTTTTGTGATTGTTCATAGTCTACATGTGACGTTTAAACGGCTTCTAAGAACCTATTGGCTAGGGGGGTTTGATGTTTGGTTTTAAATCAAAAGTACATATTTTTAGGCCTAAAAAAATTTGAAATTATATATATATATATGGAACCCATTAAGTGGAAGTTACCTTTGAAATCAACCTTGACCATTGGATTTGGCTGAGATTAAATCTCAGCCACTTAAACTCATAAAAATAACTTCCATGATGGCAGTTCATGGCATTTCTTTACAGTTTCTTCATCAAATGGTTACCACCATCTTTTTCTGCCCATTATCTCCACAATTCAAGCCTCCTACAAACATGGGTAGTGCCCTCAATTCAGTTGAATAGTATTGTTATATAATGCAGTTACATCCAAAAAAATCACTCCATTTCTCACATCTGTATTAGGGCTTTTTTATGAACCTTGATTGCATTAGATGGTGCGATTCATCCACTATCTATCGACATCAGATGCACGACGTAATTGTGAATCATAGCCCTGCAATCATCACTACACTTGGGAACATAGGCGTGCACCGTAAGCATCCTGGAGGTCGCGGTACCGCCGGAGGCATGCACCACCACCAGATCCTCTTCCAACAGATACCATCCCGGTTTCAATTGCTGATTGAAGAATCACCCTTGTATCATCGCTTTAATAGTTGATTGAAGAACCATCATTGTTTCCTTATCAATTATTTCAAGAGGTATTTTAACTCTTCTATTTTATTCTCGTATGCTTTTAGTGATTGTTTATTATATTGATTGCTAACCATCGTAATCTGTTTAAGTGCTGTTTGTTTTTTTTAGTTTTTTTTTTTTTTTTTGAAATAATTGTGAAATTCAACTCAAATTTCTGTTTGTTCTTTGATTTCGTCAAGTTCTTCGTTTTATGGGTTCTTGATTTAGATTAATCACTTTGAATCAATCGCTGACAAACCTTGACGGAACCTTCTATACTTTAGAACTACGTTGTGAGTTATATTGTTCTTATGCATTGTTCATTATTTCAATATTATTCACAATGAGCATGACATTCAGTTTGGACTATGACTTTGGCATAGAACTTACCATTTGACCATTTTTTTGTTTGGTTCCATTTTCTGCTTGCAGTTCACAGCGGTTGAAAATCTTGGGTGATGAATCAAGGCATCTTCCTCTTTGGAGGCAGGCAAGTGTTGTCTTCAATTGAAATTCTTTATATTGAGTTAATTGTATCTAGACTTGATTCCGTTTCATAGATCTCCACATATACTAAATATATACGGTTGCTTTTGGCATATATTTTCCATTTCTATTTATTTATAAACTCTGCTGTTTTTTTTTTTCCACAGGCTGAGCCTTGGTTCCTTTGGAACAACTATATGCTGTAAGTTCTAATTGATATAAAGGTTGGTTTTCTATAAATCAAATTTGAAACATGGTTGATAAATTGCTTCGTTGTGCACAGATAAATCTAACAAGCTGAACTTTCTGGCAGCTCGACCATTACATGTTTTCTGTTATCCGAGGAATTTCAAACCATATCAGTAGGTGATTTGGTTTATTTATTTTATCTCTAATGGGTTAAACGGGTAACTGTTGTAAACTATTGTTGCTAAAATGTAAAGGAGTATTTGCTCCCATATTCTTATAACCTCCTATAATATTTTATTATAAAGGATGGATTATTGTTTTTGTAGTAGACTTTTTTTTAATCACAATTAATACATTGATTATCTAAAACTGAAAAGAAATAGACAAAATTGTGTTGGCTGGTCAACCAAACCTGTATTGAAAGGTTACACATCTTGACCCATTTTCCACCTCATTAAGTGTGAGTGTTTGTTTGTTGTCCCGTGACCACTGTCGTTTATCCTTTTCCCAACTTGATTTACTTTTGCATTCTTTTTCTGTTAAGGTAGTATGAATGCATCTTAGATGATATAGCTTTTATATAATGCTAGACTTTTCCTAGCTTATGATTGGTTTATATTTCTATCTATATTTGTTAACCTCCAAATTATATGTAAATTATAAAGTTCAGTCCTTTGCTTTTTATTGCTTTATTACTTTATTTATTTAATTTTTTATTTCTTTTTATTTTTGTATTGAAAGGGATGCGGGAGGGTTGTTCGTTTGTAACTTTTATGACCCTTCAAGATCCTATTGAGCAAACTGTTGAAAACAAGTTAGATGTGGACAATCAACAAGAGGATGTGTGTGTTGGAAAGCCTACACCGTACATGGAGTTAACAAAGGGGCGTCCCCCTAATGATCAGGTATTGGGACCAGATTCAAACAAAAGAAAATCATGGCGATGAAGGCTGGCATGAAACTGGTGATATAGGACGGATAAGCGATCATGGTAATTTATGGCTCATTGGGTACATAAAAGGGTGTATCAGGGTGGGCAAAATATATATCATGAAGAGGTAAGAATCAAGTGAACCAACAAACTAAGAATGTTGATTTGAGTGGTAAAATAAAAGATTGAAATTCAATGGTATTTAGTACGACAAAATCAGAGTGAAGTTTGTTATAGATAAATAGGAAGTTCCATATTAGCAGGTGTTAATATTTTGAACTTGGGTTTAATGTAGGTAGAAACTGTGATATAAAACATCCTGGGATTTCTGTGATTGCAGTCATCCAACTTCCAGACAACCGCCTGACAGAAATGGTTAGTGCAATGTACATCAACTGTTCTTTTGTTTTTATTTTTTAAATTTAAATCGTCTTACTTTTCTTGAAAGCATGTGGTAAATGGTATGACCTTTAAAGTCTACAGTAGAAATATTGGGTGGTCTTTAGACCAGTATCAACACAAGATATTGTTATGGCTAGAAAGAGAGTATATCAAGTTATTTTATTTTATTTTTAAAAATGATAAAACATTTCAGTTATCATTTACTTTGAATATTGTATTTTATGTGGAAGAACACAATGAACTGCATGTGCAGCCTCACAAGGTGCTCTTGCCTTTGTTCATGAAAGTAAAATACATCAAAAGATGACATGATGATGAAGAACATAAGTACATATGAAATTTCTTTTAAAGATATTGAAAAGGAAAACGGGGATGGTTGGGCGATGGTATGAAAAATGATTTGATAAGCTATTACATCGGATGATTGATGAAAGTGATCCCAATTAACAACTGGTTGCATCTAACTTGATGAGGTTTGTACTGTTACGTCCAAAGTTGGTGCAGTTTCAACATGTGCATGCTCAGTCAAAACATGGAATTTTCTTAATAGTACAAATCAAAATTGGTTGGGTCAGGTAAAAGCTATTTTATTCATTTACTTTTTATCACTGTGTTAAGTGTTAGTATGAAATATAGTAATAATCTTAATTTTGTTTTATTAATCTACATAGAATATTTTTCGTATGACTTTGAACCTGTTTTATAACAGTCGTACATGGCTGGGAATTATACCCGTACGGGGCTGGAATATTTTCGTTGTATATGGGTTGTTATATAGCCATATAAGGCTGTGAAAAATGCTCTTATGGGGATAGAAATATGCTTGTACCAGGTTGAATGAAGATAACAAGTATTCTACAGAACTGTAAGTTGCTTTAACCCTAAATCTTATAGTATGTAGATCACAAATATTGTAGATTCACAAATTTTATCATTGGTTCCATGTTTTAAGGGTTTTAATGTTGTTTTGATAGGAGAAACTATCTTCTAGCAAAAACCGAACAGAGGCTTGCCATGGAAAGGTGTATACTTTAATGCTTATTATACACTTTTGTCTATGAATCATGTCTAAAATGAGACGATAGAGACTACTTAATCAAGTAATTTTTTGTTCAGGGCATAAAGTCAGTTATATAGCTGCAAGCCAGGTGATTTTCACATGGCAAATAAGAGAGGCTTTCTTAGCAGAAAATGGGTATTTTAACTCAAGCTATGTTAAGTTGTGATAAATGGTGCGCATACTATATTCTGCAAAAAGAAGTTGAGGCTTACAAATTATGAGGATGTTAAATGCTTATATGCTCTTGGTTAGCTGAGGGTTTTTTTTTTTTTTTTTTTGTATGTGTGTATGCGCTTAACTAGTGTTTTCAGACCTCATTATGTAGCTATCCACCTTTATTTTCTTAATTAACGAGTCATTGTCTAGGAGTTTGATTGACGTATGAAAAAAAGGTACTAATAAATCGAAACTTAATTACAAGTTACAATTTATAATTCATACTCCCCATCTCCCATAAAGTTGCTTACCAAATTAAGTTATTCATAATTTTAATACCCCCTATCATTTAGTTCAATTATTCTCCAAATAGAATGTTGCCAAAATGTCCATATTATTACAGTTAACTGTCCATATAATTTTGAGTTTTTGGTCTCTTTTTTCTTGTCTTCAATATTCTATGCTCTTGGTCCAGTTACAAATTATTGAAGGATCAACATTGAGCACTGAATACAAAGCCAATATGTGTCAAGTAGCATTGAAAACCCATAGGTTGATGCTATTATTTTTTTCTCATTCCACGCCACATTTCTCATTTGTATCTCTCTGCTTTAATGATAGAGCACATCACCAAGTGATCCTACAAGGATGGCTTTTATTCTTTGTAGATATCTAAACATGTCCTTTAAGATTGGGAAGAGGTACGTTTCTTTTATCCTTTAACATCACAATATTAAAAAGGTGTAACACACGGGTATTAAAGCATTGACGTTCGTTTTCTTTTATAAATTGAAGAATGTATTTTTGTTTGTAATGTTGTTTAAATTTGTGTATACTTATTATTGATTATCTTTTTTTTACGCTGTTGAACGTAACCCGTCCACCGGACGGGTATTAAACTAGTTAGGATTGGAAACCAATTCTGGACATAGTTCCACACACTTTTCTTTCTTTCTCTTTCCTTTTAAATACTAAATTAAAATTTGAAACGAATTTTAAATTTGGATATATATTTAGAAAGAAGTTAACTAACTTATTTAAAGATGTATATAAAGTGACTTTATAATAAAAGTAAAAAGGGGAAATACCATAAAAAACCAACATACTTTCTGTTTTTGCGCATAAAAGTCCCTCTACTTTTTTTTGCACTCAGAAAACCAACATACTTTTCTTTTTGTTTCATAAAAGTCCCTCCACTTTTTTTTGTACATAAAAACCAACATACTTTCTGTTTTTGTTCATAAAAGTCCCTCCACTTTTTTTTGTACATAAAAAACCAATTGTTATATTTTTAAATTGTTATATTTTAAAAAAATTTGTTATATTTTAAAAATTAAAAATAAAAAAAAATATTGGAAATTTTTAAATTTTGTTTAGTTTGATATGGCTGATGTTGTCGGGCGAGGGCGGGGCCGAGGCGGTGGAGGACGTGTAGGTGAAGGGGGCGGCGGCGGACGCGTAGGTGGAGGGGGCGGCGGCGGACGTGTAGGTCGTGGGGGCGGTGGCGGACGTGTAGGTGGAGGTGGCGGTCGTGTTGGTGGAGGACGTGGTAGAGCTGGCGGTATCGGGCGAGCGCTGGCAGGGGCTGCTGGCAGGGGCTGGTGGTAGGGGACGTGGGCGTGGACGTGGTCGTGGACAGGGTGGACCTGACCCGTTGGTAGATAATCCCGACCCACCGGCGAGAACGAATCGGCCCCGTCTCGCCGATGAGCTGTTTGCAACCTAATCGTCGATGATGGAAGCGACAGAGTCTCGGGTCACCAACCTCTGCGTTCATAATTTGACAATAATGTTGGTTTTTTATGTACAAAAAAAAGTGGAGGGACTTTTATGAGCAAAAACAGAAAGTATGTTGGTTTTTTATGTACAAAAAAAAGTGGAGGGACTTTTATGAAACAAAAAGAAAAGTATGTTGGTTTTCTGAGTGCAAAAAAAAGTGGAGGGACTTTTATGCGCAAAAACAGAAAGTATGTTGGTTTTTTATGGTATTTCCCCAAGTAAAAAAGATGAACTAGAACTCGATTATATATGGTTAGGTAAGGGTTTGAACTTAAAAAGAAGTCCATAATTACAACTTTTAAAAGTCTTTGGTTGAGAGTAGAAACCATTAAAAAAGCTTACAAAAAAGTCGTCTATCAATTATTTTCATTTATCAACATGCAATTTTAATACATACAATGATTCAATTTGCAAACACGTGGTTTATCCTTTAAGTTTTAACATATGCATGGAATCTTTTTAGTTCATTTGTTTTGTCGAGATGTTTTTAGTATATTTTGTGTAAACTTAGTGCCCCCATGAAAAAAAATTGGTGTTAGTTTTAGGGGTATTGGCCTGTAATAATTCTACTAGATGTTATTAGTTATTGTCAGTCTCATCTTTGAATATTTCCCGTGTCAGTCCCACCTTTCACATATTTTTCTCCACCGGTCCTCAGTTAAAAAAACTTAACGGAGTAAAGTTTTTTTTTTCTGAATTACAAACTGACGTATTAGGGCTTTTGATCAGAACGAGGATACGAGTCTATTGATGTTACATCGAAACGATGCTTCAAACGACTTGATTTTTGTTAATTGGAAGTTTAAACACCCGAATTGAAGCACTGTTTTCATCGTGTGAAGCACAATTTAAGGTAAGTTTTATATCATTCTACTCATATCTTCGTTCTGATCAAAAGCCCTAAAATGTCAGGTTGTAATTCAGAAAAAAAAAAAAAAACTTAACTCCGTTAAGTTTTTTTTTTTAACTGAGAACTGGTGGAGGAAAAATAAGTAAAAGGTGAGACTGACATGGGAAATATTCAAATGTGAGACTGCCGATGGCCAATGTCGTCTAATTGGGATTATTACATGTCAATTCCCCTTACTTTTATACAATAATCCTGATCGCCCCATAAAAGTTAGTTAAGTCCTTCTATTGACCTCTTGAAGAAAAGATCACGAGTCCCCCTATTGATATGATCATGTTTCATATTTTGTGTTGTGCTATGAGGATCAAATTGACATTTTGTAATTCGACTCGACTTGTTTACACTTATGTAATAAAAGGGTAATTCAAATCATGGGTTCACTATCACACAATGAAATAAGTTAGGCCTCCTAGAGCACGTATATAAAAGACGTAACCATCAGTAATAAACCCATTTATAAACACCGAATACTTTCGGGTTTTGTTAAATACACTCAAAAGTCAATGTTTTTTTTTTACTTTTTCTTCACAAGTCAATTTTTCAAGTTTCTATAAACTAATAATGGACCCACAAGTCAACTAATAATTTTTTTTTCCATAAACTTCTTTTAATATTTTTTAAAAAGCTTGTTTTTATTTTTATTTTTTTATAAATAAACCCACAATATTAATTTTTTTATATTCTTTTACTAAATAAACATATTTATATAATTATTTTTATTCTTGTTCGTCTTATTAACCCGAGTCCACCACCAATTCCGAGGTAAACCGATAACCCACCCGCCTGTAGGTATGACGGTGAAATTACCGGTAAAACCCGTTTGACTCAAGGATCAAACCAAGATTTCCCTCGATCTATTATAAAAAATAATATACACTGAAAAATATTGCGGCTTCATAAATTTCTTTGTATTGTACAAACATGACTTGTTTATAAATAAAAATAAAATAGATATACAAAAAAAAGTCGATACCTTAAAGAGTATATGCTTGACAATTTTCTGGTAAAACAAATAAAGTAAAAGATTTAAAAAGTTTGATTCAGAAATCTTGATGATGATGATGATGATATACGAAATAATTTTAATTATTTCTTTGATACAAAGATTTAAACATGATATTTAAATCCTTGCGAAGTATAAATACTAACGATGATACGAGTGGAGGTTATGGAGGTCAACAATGGCGGATGAGAAGAACAAAGAACAGGGGAAGAAGAGAGGGAGAAGACACAACAGAATTCACAATCCAAAACTGACTTCCATTAACTGTCATTAACAGTATATAACAACCATTACCCAACTAACTACAATTTTACACTTTTAACCCTTGTATACTAAGTATTACAATAATGGTCCCTGACCCTTCATTTTATTCATAACAAAACTCCCCCCTTTAAGAATTTTGTCCCCAAAATTCAAAATCAAACTCCGGAAACCTTAGTTGCATTTCTTCCAGATCCTCCCATGAAGCCTCATGTAAAGGTAAATCTTTCCATTTGATCAACACCTCGACACCAACCCTATTTCTCTTTTTAATTGTTCTCCTTTCCAACACTACAACAGGTACGAATTGAAACCTAGGCTGATTGGGTAAAGGAATGACCTCCGAAACATTCCCTTTAGCTAATTTGAGCAGTGAAACATGGAATACCGGGTGAATTTGAGCTTCTGATGGTAAATCTAACCGGTAAGCTACTTTTCCCACTCTTTCTGTAATCATGAATGGCCCAAAAAACTTTGGTCCAAGCTTGTTGTGTTTTGTCATTCTTAATGAATTTTGACTGTAAGGATGTAACTTTAAGTAGACAAAATTCCCTTTTTCAAACTCCCTTTTAGTCATATGTTTGTCTGCCTGTTGCTTCATACGATGCTGTGCTTTTATTAAAGAGTCTTTCAATTGTTTCATCACTTGTTCCCTCTCACAAAAAAGCTGATCCATAGACTCAATAGGGCAGTCTTTAGGAATGTATGGAATAAAAAGAGGGGGTGGATAACCATACAATGCCTGGAATGGAGTCATGTTGAGGGAAGAATGATAGTTGGTATTATACCACCATTCTGAAAGTGATAACCATTTCAACCAGCTGGTTTGATGGGTGAGAGTCATACACCTCAAATATGCTTCAAGACACCTGTTAACCACCTCAGTCTGACCATCAGATTGAGGATGGTACGAGGTAGACATTGCAAGATTAATTCCTTGCAATTTTGTGAACTCCTTCCAAAATTGACTAAGGAAAACAGGATTCTCTATCAGAGACTATTGTTTGAGGCCACCCATGCAGTTTAAAAATGTGATCAAGGAATACTTGGGCTATAGTTTCAGCTGACTATGGATGAACAATAGGGATAAAATGAGCATACTTTGTCAACCTGTCTACCACCACCAAAATAGAATTCTTTCCCTGTGTCTTAGGAAGGCCACTTATAAAATCCATAGATATATCAGAAAATATATGCTTTGGAATTGGTAAAGGCTGCAACAGCCCTGGGTAGGCCACATTCTCTGATTTAGACTTTTGACAAATGTGACATTGCCTAATGTGTTGCCTGACATGCTTATTCAACCCCTTCCATGTAAACATCCCTTTAACTCTTTGAACTGTTGCATGAATCCCAGAGTGACCCCCCATTGCAGAGTCATGACACAAAGAAATAATCTCCTGTTGTAGGTTCTCATCCTTGCCCACCACTATTTTTCCCTTCTTGGTCAAAACTATACCATTCCAGTTGTATTTAGGAACATCCTTACCTTCCTGTAGCTGTTTCAACTTAGGTCCCATATGAGAATCATTAAGCCAAGACTGCTTCAACTTAGCCAACAATGTAGGATCCATAGTGTTTAATGATGTCATACACAGAACTGGACCCTGCACCCTAGATAAAGCATCAACCACTTTATTTTCAACCCCTTGCTTGTATACAATCTCATAGTCAAAACCCAGCAATTTAGATAACCACACATGTTGTAAGGGTGTTGTCAGCTTCTGTTCAAGAAGATATTTCAAGCTCTTTTGATCCGTTTTGATGACAAAATGCCCTGAGAGAAGATAATGCTGCCATTGTTTGACTACAAATAAGATGGCCAGCAATTCTTTCTCATATACAGATAGTACCTGCTGTTTTGATGAAAAAGCTTTGCTTATGAAGGCCAATGGATGCCCTTCTTGCATTAGAACAGCTCCAATGCCCAAGGCTGAGGCATCTGTTTCTAGCACAAAAGGTTTATTGAAGTCAGGTAAAGCCAGCACTGGTGGAGTACATAAAGCTTCCTTTAACGCATAAAAAGCTGCAGTAGCCTCCTCTGACCAAACAAAACTATCCTTTCTCAACAAATTAGTAAGAGGTTTAGCCATAACTCCATATGATTTGATAAATCTCCAGTAATACCCTGATAAGCCTAAGAATCCTCTGAGTTGTTTCACTGTTGTAGGCACAGGCCATTTCTGGATTGCTTCTATCTTTTTCGGATCAGTTGCTACCCCCTTATTAGAAATAATGTGACCCAGGAATTCCACAGACCCTCCTCCAAAAGAGCACTTAGACAGCTTAGCATATAATTGGTTTCTTCTCAAAATAACCAAAACTTCCCTTAAATGATTCAAATGATGTTCAAGGTTCTTGTTGTAGATCAGAATATCATCAAAGAAAACCAGGACTGATTTTCTCAATAAAGGTTTAAATGTATGGTTCATAAGGGCTTGGAAGGTTGCTGGAGCATTGGTCAGGCCAAATAGCATGACCAAAAACTCAAAGTGTCCTTCATGAGTCTTAAAAGCTGTCTTATGAACATCATCAGGGTACATTCTAATCTGATGATACCCTGATCTGAGATCTAACTTTGAAAAAACAGTGGCTTCCCCAAGCTCATCCAACAGATCTTCAATTAAGGGAATTGGGAAACCATTTTTAACCGTTGCATCATTTAATTTCCTATAGTCTATACACATTCGCCAACTTCCATCCTTCTTTTTCACTAAAACCACAGGAGTAGCAAATGGACTTGTACTTCCCCTTATTACCCTTGAATCCAAAAGTTCCTTGGTCATATTCTCAATGATATCTTTTTGTGCCACCTGATACCTATAAGGCTTTTGAGATATAGTGACATTCTCATCCTTAAGCACTATTCTATGATCATAAGCCCTATGAGGTGGTAATGATTTAGGTATTTGAAACACATCATTAAATTCCTTCAACAAGCAGTCAATGGCTTTGACACTTACATTGTTAGATATGACAGTTTTGTGCTGGAATTTGTCTTTCTGTTCATCCACCTTAAGACTGCAAATATGACCTTGTACCATCTGCCTTTCTGATGTCAACAGCTGATGCATCACTTCCAATGAACAAAATGACAGTTTATTATTTTGGCTACCCTTGAGAATGTAAGACTTGTTCCCCACTTTAAACTGCATTGTAAGTTCCTTAAAGTTCCAAATGATATCCCCTAAAGGTAACAACCACTGAATTCCTAGCACCATATCATAACTAGCTAAGGGAATAACCAATACATCTGCTTTGAACCACAATCCTTGCATTTGCCATTCAAATTTTTTGCAGATTTTGGTGCATAACAAAGGAACCCCATTGGCCACACCTACCCTCATAGGACCAATTGTTTCTACCCTGCAGTTGAGTCTTTGGGCCAACTTCTCATCCAGAAAGTTATGTGTAGATCCTGAGTCTGTGAGGATATGTAAGGTTTTGGTACCAATGTTACCAACCACTTGCATGGTAGAAAAAGATGGTACCCCAGTCAATGCATGGATAGAAATAAGAGGGTCATTTGTAGTTGTATCAATCATAGTATCCACTGCCTCTTGACATTCAGACTCAACACCCTCATCCTCATCCTCTATTTCCAGTACATAAAGTTGTTTGTTAGGACATTTATGAGTAGATGAGAACTTTTCTGGACACCAAAAACACTCCCCTCTCAGTCTTTTGGCCTCCATTTCTTTATTGGGTAGATTCAACCTGTTTTTATTGTTGTTGGTCAGCCTTTGATTAGTTGGTGGTGTAGGTAATAAGGGTAAATGATTGGTATTCACTAGTGGTTTCACATTTGATGAATGAATTGCATTAGGTTTATAGGCTGAAAAGGGTATATTATTTGATTTATAAGCTGATACAGATGTAGGATTTGGATAGAATTTACTGGAGTGATTTGAAAAGGACGTAGTTCTTGATAAGTTCTTATTGGCCATATCTTGTTTCTTTGAGTACTTATAGGCTTCCTTCATTGTTTTTTGGTTCAAACATCCTTACTGATCCAGCCAATTCTGGTTTAAGGCCATTCAAGAATATACTAATAGCATACTCTTCACAAATGTTAACTCTCAACAAATTTTCATCAAATCTTTCACAAAACTCTTCTAATTCACCACTTTGAACAATAGAAGTCAAAATTCCCATAGGATCATTGAATTGATTTGTAGAAAATCTTTCAACAATACTACTAGAATATTCAAACCAAGTAACATCTGCTATTGGTTTACTTAATTGTTTAACAAAAGCAGCATGCCATTTCATAGCCTTCCCATCAAGATTAATAGCAGCATATCTCACCTTAAATGTTTCAGGAGTATCATCCACTTCAAAAAAATGTTCACATTTGCAGATCCAATCCTCTACTTCATTCCCATCAAACTTAGGGAATTCAATCTTCCCAAGCCTGTACAATCTTTCTGTCCTTGAATTAACAGTTCCAGAAGTTTCAGATTGAATATCTCCTGATGGGTTTTTGGTAAAGTTGGTTTGGTTAAGCACAAGCTTATCCATTAATTGTTTCAATTCATGGAAAGATTTGTCAGTCTTTTCCATGAATGCCTCAAATTTTAACAAAGAAGTGGTATGATTTTGAATTGTTTTCTCAATTTCAGCTTGGCTTCTTGTTGTAGTCATGATTCTTATCTTGCAGGATCAAATGAAGAATATAGTCGATGGATTGTATTAGAATTGCTCGAACAATGAACAATCCTGAGTTGAATTGAACTGAATTAATCGAACAATGATTAATTCTGATGAAATGATCGGACAATCAATCGAACAATTGATTGATTTCAAAGAATTGAACGCACAAATCAATCGATAATTGAGCTTTCGAGGATCGGAGAGCTCTGATACTAGGGCTGGCATATCGTGTATACCCGTACACGATAAGACACGACACGACACGACACGACACGATAAGACACGATACACGAAATCCCATACACGAACACGACACGATAACTTATCGTGTCCTTTTTTTCAAACACGAACACGACACGATATACACGAAAATTACCTGTTAATACCTGTTAACACGACTGTTCGACTGTTATACACGAAAATTACCTGTTAATACCTGTTAACACGAACAAAAACTAGAACACGACATGCTATCTGAGAGTTACAGAGGGAGTTTAGGGTTTTATTTTTTTTAATTGAATGAGGAATGAAAATAGAAAGGAATTAAGAAACCCACATGCACATGGCTGATGAGTTTTGTTTAATTTAATTTCTTATCGTGTACTAACGGGTATTAACAGGTAATATCGTGTCTACCTGTTTGGTACACGATACATGTTAAGGCCATACACGATACCTGTTAACTTCGTGTAGGTTCGTGTCGTGTATTCGTATATTCGTGTAAAATTGCCAGCCCTATCTGATACCAATGATACGAGTGGAGGTTATGGAGGTCAACAATGGTGGATGAGAAGAACAAAGAACAGGGGAAGAAGATAGGGAGAAGACACAACAGAATTCACAACCCAAAACTGACTTCCATTAACTGTCATTAACAGTATATAACAACCATTACCCAACTAACTACAATTTTACACTTTTAACCCTTGTATACTAACTATTACAATAATGGTCCCTGACCCTTCATTTTATTCATAACACAATATTGCTTTTCTTTTAGCATTTTTTTTTAGTTTACAAGAAAAAATATTTACGATTCAAATCTTTAACTGTTTTTTTAATACTAAAATAATTACTGTAGAAAGCAAACAAATTTTCACCACCATGAAAAAGAATACAGGTCTTGGAACCATAAATATTTCAAGATCATGTATATATAAATCTTTTATATAAATTAAAATCAATAATTTGATGGGGTAATTTGAATATGTGGACAGTGATTTGAATAAAAAGTAAAAAAAAATTATATAAAGTACAATCAATAATTACTACTTTTAACTTTACAATAAAATAATATAATAAAATAGTTAATCATTACTAAATTATTACTAAATTTGACTTTTTAGTATATTAATCCTTATCACACCCCATACTTTCTTCATTAATGTACTCTATGTTTTACACGCATGAGAAATTACCATCATACCCACTTCAAAAGTCACTTTCAATCAACCAATCACAAGTATTTAGGGCATGTTTGGCTAAGCTTTTTGAAACAACCTATTGATTTATTGCCTTTTCAAAAGTCATAAGCTTCAAAATGATGTTTGGCAATGAGGGTGTATGTGAGGGGGAAAAGCCAATAAGTCAATAAGTCACAAAATACTGATTTTTTCAAAAAGCCAATAAGTCAATAAGTTGTTTTAAAAAGCTTAGCCAAACATGCCCTATATATTCATGATACTTTTGATAAAATCTTATAAACTCACATTTTTCGAAGGTGATTTTCATACCATCTAATTTTTGTTTTGTAACTATTTTACTCTTTATAATAGTAGAAGAACGAGTTTAATTTGTGAATAGCAAACATACAACAAAAAAATTCACTAATTTAGTGGTGTTATTAAATAAGTATAATTAATAGAAATATATTAAAAAGGTTAAAGATGAGCTAAATGTTATAGCCTAGTGACATTTTGAGGGTGAGATAAGACCTAAAGACCATTAGGTCCTGTGTTCGATTCTCACAAGAGGATTTTTTTCAGATTTATTTAGTTTCATTCTGAATTGGAATATGATCGGGGTGATTCCGCTGATGACATGATACTCAAGTGGTAATACAAATTCGCCGTTAAAAAAAAAAACTTTGTGGTATATTAATAATGAGTTAGGATCATGTAAAAAAGGCCCAAAGTGTGAGAAAGGTAAGAAAGAATCTCAACCATTAGATCTTTTGATCTAATGGTTGAGATCAATAGGGACCAAAATGTAAAATATTTTTCTTAATTTGGACTGAATTGAAAATTATAGGGGTAATAAAGTCTTTATATCCATTCAAAATAGGAAATTGTAAATCAAAATTCCTATAATTCCGATATCTCTCTCCAATTGATCGAACAATTTATCTCTCTCTCTGTACAATTTCGTCTATCTCTCTAATCGATCGAACAGCGGCGACGACGAGCGGCAGCGGCGACGACGAGCGGCAGCGGCGACGGAGAGCGACGAGCGGCAGCGGCGACGACGAGCGGGCAGCGGCAGTGGTTGTGCGGATCGGCAGCGGTGGTGCAGCAGTGGTGGTGCCGGAAGTGGCAGTGGTGGTGCTGGAAGTGGAGAAGATGATACAGAGGTGTTATATTTTTCTTTACTGAATGGTGTTATATCTTGTACTGAATGGTGTTATTTTGTGTACTGAATGGTGTTTTTTTTATTTTCTGAATGGTGTTTTTTTTCTTCTCTGAATGGTGTTATTTTTCTTTTTTTAATGGTGTTTTTTTCTTTTTCTGAATGGTGTTTTTTTTCTTTTTCTGAATGGTGTTATATTTCTTTTATTGAATGGTGTTATATTCTTGTACTGAATGGTGTTTATTTTATTTACTGCTGATGGTGTTTTTTTTGTGCTGAATGGTGTTATTTTTGTGCTGAATGATGTTATTTTTGTGTGAATGATGTTTTTTTGTGCTGAATGGTGTTATATTTTGTGCTGAATGATGTTTTTTTGTGTGAATGGTGTTTTTTTTTTTGCTGAATGGTGTTATGTTTGTGCTGAATGATGTTATTTTTGTGTGAATGGTGTTTTTTTTTTTTGCTTAATGGTGTTATATTTGTGTTGAATGGTGTTATATTTTCTGAATGGTGTTATATTTAAAACACCATGTATGAACATGCTCTGAATGGTGTTATATTTATGGACGGTTATAAGTCCTTAAATCAAGGATTTTCTCTCTTCAAATCCTTAAATCAAGGATTACCATATTTGAATTTGTTAATGCATTTACAATTATACACTTTTCAATTAATTTAGATCTAATGGTTGAGATTCTTTCTTACCTTTCTCACACTTTTGGTCTTTTTTACAATAACTTCACCCTATTAATAATAATCTACCGTTCTTTAAATGCTACTAGAAGCTAAAAGACTTTTCTACAAGAACTATACATTATCCTAAATATATATGAAAAAGACTACACCTAAGAAAACAAACATCCACGTCTTTTCTATAAAACTAACGTTTTTCATTTATGTTCGTTAAATTTATAAGGAAAAGAGATGGGGTATTTTTTTTCATACTTCGTTGTTTTGGGTTTTTTTTTTTACAGCAAGGCCTTTGGTATCTTTTTGTTGCGTTTATGCCAATGAAGAAACACGGAACTAATTTTAAGTTTATTAGTTTGGTTTATGTTTCGATCATGAGGGTTAATCTTCTTAATCTTTCCTGAGCTGGAGCAATGATCCTTCCTGCAAAACAATCAACACCCCGTTAAGCTCGTTAAGAGGGGAATATGGGGGTTTCCCTCTTAACCACTCTCCGGCGTGAGAATAAGTAACTGTTTTGAGGAAATAAGTGTGTGTTAAGAGTGAGAGAATAGAGAACATAATGAATCAACCTGTGTATGAAGATCCCTATTTATAGCCGGAGTAGTGTAGAAGGAGATGGACTGATGGGCCTTTGGCCTGAAGACGACAACAAGAAATATTCGTCTTGTCTCTTCGGTGACAACCGTTAGTGTCTTCTAGAAGATCTTCGGTGCTGGTGCACCTTGATTGGAGCCACGTATCCGGGTTGTCGTCCTTGTTGTCTCTCTGACATCAGCAGGCGAGTGGAGATCATGGGGCAGTTGTCGCCGCCCCCTGATTGGTGCCACATAGGCGTCCTTGTGTACTATTTGTCTTCTGCACGATTGCTAATCGTGGAGCATGATAGAATACAATCTGTTGGACGCTGATTGGCTTACTCTTCTGCCACTCGTACCTTTCATGCTTCCTGGAATGAACCTGCGCCGCTACCCTCGCGCGGCCCTTGGCATGTGTCAAATCAGCCGGCGCAAGGTCTAGGGGTTGAGGGATTTCAATCAAGATGCTAAGTGTGGAATCTGATCTTAAATCTTGCTTGGACCTCGCACGTGGTTTAGGCTTTGCCTAAGTAGTCCGCGCGGGGTCGGTAGATTAGTCAGATTAATGTGTAAGGAGCATGGTCCTGCGCGCGACCTGATTGGTCTGGCGGCTTTTTGGGACCATACCCCTTCAGCCAATGATGCTGGTTATATGCTTTTGGCCTGTTTTCTGGCGATATGGTTGTTGAGTGTGTATTTTTATGAACGTGTATGTGGTTCCTACTTTCTATGACGACGACCTTTTGTGTTCATCGAAGGCTTAAACTTACTGTAGATGCATTTGTTTGTATTTGTTCATCTAAGGTTTATGTGTAATTTAGATAAACTTTCTTTGTAAACTATTTGTTGGTCATGTTGTTGAAAGTATGGGATCGATGAAGATGGTTTCTTGCTCATCTTAGAGTTATTGTATGTGGTATGTATAATGGCGATAATGATGCTTGTTATTGGGCGTGGCATTCTTTCATGCAGCCATGGCGAGGTTCTGAGCCTTAAATCTTTTTTTTGTGGTACAATGTACATAAATAAATTGTCATTTGGTGGCTGTCATATTCTTTTTTATATTATCAATTAGCAACATGTTGTTGCTTTATGATTTTGGATGCCCGACTTTGGTTGAGTTTTGAGGATGTGGTAATTGTACCTTTGCATTTGTGAGTTGTGCAAAATTTGGGTATTTAAGTTGTTTTTGGTTTTTGGGGTGTCTCACACTCTCTCACTTGCAACAAATTGTTGCTTTGTGTTGTTGAAAAGTTGTACAACTTTTTGGTATTTAATGGTATGAAAATTTGAGTCTCAATGATGATGGCTTTATGCTCATTTGAGAGGTCTGGCGATGAATGTGTATAATGGGTATAATGGTACTCATCATTTGGCTTGGCAATCTTCGTTGCAGTCATGTCCCGCTTGGTTTTGGTTGCTAATTGATAATGTATATAAATCAGCAAGGCATTGTGTTTTGGTTGTCATACATTAGTTTGGTGTTTAAATTTTGAATAGACTATGATGTTTAAAATCTGGTTTTGCAAAGCTGAGAAGGCTTACTACAAGCAACTAATGAAAATTAGATTTCTGAGAAAAGAATTGCTTCTTTATGATGCGCTTATAAGTTAGGTTTAAATACATCTTTTTTTCTAGATATTTTTTGTTGTACTTTCTTATTTAGATTCAGGTTAACGATATGCTTGGCAACGAAGAATCAGTTGCTATTATGGTCATTGTAACCAACCTGGCATCAAAATAGACAACGGTTACATTGATGTGTTCAAGCCTTTTTATAGCAACTTTATAATAAGTTTGCATTTCTTTATATATTGTTTTTTTTTAATTGAAGTATACCATAACTGATATATAAATTTTTTAATTTAGAATGTCCACGTCTAACGAAGATGTGGACGTATTCGAACGACTTACGAAGATTCTTGAAGATGTTGTGAATTCTGACCGGTGAATCAACGAGGATACGAGTCGATTGATGTAAAATTTACCTCGAAATGGTGCTTCAAACGACAAAAACAATGTTTCAATTCGGGTGTTTAAACTTCCAGTTAACAAAAATCTAGTCGTTTGGAGCACCGTTTCGAGGTAAGTTTTACATCAATAGACTCGTATAATCGTTCTGATCAAAAGTCCTAAACATCAGTTTGTAATTTGAAAAAAAAAAACACTTAACCGAGTTTTTTTAACTAGGGACCGGTGGAGGAAAAATAGTTGAAAAGTGGGACTGCTAGTGAGAATTAAAAAAAGGAGACTGCCAATGGACAATGACGTCTACTTATAAATATTGGAATCCAATATCCCATAAAAAAGTTAGGGTAAATTACACTTTTGGTCCTTTATGTTTGTATCGAATTGCAATGGATAGCCTTTAACTTCAATAATTACAGTCACAGTCCTTTATTTAGAAAACTCATTACACCTTTCGTCCTTTACCACTAACTAGGTTAAAAATTTAAGTTATGTCTGATCATGTGATTTGCACATAAGGGTAGATCGGTAATTTTACGCATTTATTTAAAAAAATAAAATAAAATTATATAATATCAATCTCCTTCTCTCAGCTAATCCCATTTCTTCAACCAACCTCACCACCACCAAATTTAGCTACCACCACTACCCCTCATAAAACTTTTTACTCCATAGTAACTGAAAGCAAACAGCTGAAAACTTTAGTAGCCTGTCGCTTGGTGGTGGTGCAGGTTTCTTATCCAACCCTTATCGTTGAAAGAGCTGGATATAACGCTTGGACTCATAAAAGCTGGAGAGTTAGAGAAGAGTTTGCAAGAACCGTCACATATGCCATTGGTCTATTTGCATCTACTGAGCTTCCCCTGCAACACGCTATTCTTCCTTCTGTATGTAATTTGCTAGTGTTTCATGAGGTTTTCAGCTTGATAGTTTTAAAATAAAATTCATACTAATTCTTACACTATCCCACTCTTCATTTTCAATGCACAGATACTACAGATCTTATACAATCCTAATCCAGGTGTGAGAGAAGCAAACATAATTCTTGCACCAACATACTCGTCTGGTGGGGATGGACATATTTCACTAAGGAGATCGCCGCCAACGCTGGTGTGAGCTCCGGCCATAGCCTCTGACCGCACAGATTCAACGTAATTCTTGCACCAACATACTCGTCTTCATCTTCTAACCCAAAGCCCCAGCATCTTAATGTCTAACTATGATTAAAGAAATCGAATTTTGGGGTTGTTATAAATGGGTTGTTCTAGAGTTCTTAAATGGTGGTGGTGGGGTTTGGTGGTGATTGACAGACCTGGTGAGAGAGAGAGATGGACAATATTTAAATGATTTGGTAGTTCGTAAAAAGACTAAATTACCCTTATACGATTAAAGTTAACTGAAAATTTTAACTAGGTTAATGCTAAAGGACGTATGTTGTAGTTAGTTTTCTAAATAAATGAATGTGACTGTAATTATTGAAGTTAAAGGCTATCAATTGCAATTCAATACAAACATAAAGGACGAAAAGTGTAATTTACCCAAAAAGTTATCATCTTTGTTATATACTCAAAGGTACAAGCTGAAATGCATAAGGTATAACTAGATTAAAGTTCTTTATTTACACATTACACACAAAGGTTCGTCACCTCCATCTAAGATCGATCCAGTGAAGAAAAATGTCGCAACCTGTAATTCACAAATTGGAAGCAGAATCACACGTAGCCGACGCTCTAGCAACCTACATCGCCGATCTATCCGCCAAATTCATCGCCGCTAACGGCTCATTCTCCGTCGTCCTCTCCGGCGGTACTTTAATCGACACTCTCAGGTACCAAAGAAAAACCCTACCATTCAAATTCACTCTTTGAATAAATATTGTTTGGTTTGATGAATTTGAGCTCAAATATTATTACTGATAGGAAGTTGCTGGAGCCTCCGTATATTAAGTCGATAGATTGGTCGAAATGGTTGATTTTCTTTTTGGATGAACGAGTTGTTCCTCTTGATCATCCTGATTCTAATTACAAGCTTGCTTATGATGGATTTCTTAGTAAGGTAATTCATATTAGGTTTTATGTTGTTTAATTGTTTTTAGGGTTTTCGAAGTGTAGATAGGCTTTAGGATATATGTATTGTGATTAAACGACCTAAAAGCTCGCCTCGAGCGCGCTTCAATATCGCTTAAACGAGCCAAAGCTCGGCTCGCCAATGTTATCATTATTATTATTATTATTATTATTATTATTATTATTATTATTATTATTATGTTATAGAGTTAATTGCCAAAATCGTCCCTGAGGTTTGGGCAGGTTTGCCATTTTCGTCCAAAATGACAATTTTGTACCAAATTACCCCCAACGTTTGTAACTTTTTGCAATTTTCATCCAAACCACTAACTTAGTTTATTTTTTCTGTTAAGTTGAGGATATTTGGATGAAACTGGCAAATATAAAACCACAAGGACGATTTTGGCAATTTACTCAAACTCTTTTAAATTTCTTTTATTTAATTAATTTTGTTAGATATATAATAAAAATAAATATACATGCAATTTTTATATGAAAAAAAATAATAGCTTTGTCACATAATTTTTATAAATTTTCATCCAACCACTAACTAAGTTAATTTTTCTATTAAGGCAAAGTATGTTTATAAACTAAGATAGAAATTAATTTCTAATTTTTTATATAGATCAGTTTTATAAAAATAAAATCTATTTAAACCTCTAAGTTTTATAAAACTAAAATTCTGGTGACCTTATTGAAAAAAGTCAAATAAAAAAATCTTATCATATGTATCAAGTTTGTAATTCATCTTCTACTCTTTTAAATTCGCTCCTAAGGAAAAACAGAAGCCAGTGCGCCCCCTCTATCAAACAACGTATCGTTACCAAACCTTAAAATTACCCACCAAATTGTAATTATAATGCTATGAACCAAAAGTTTCTTTACTCAAGCCACTCTGAATAAGTATTAGTTAGTTACCTTCATAATCTTAATTAAATAAATATTTTATTTCTACCAACATATTTCCTAGGTGCTCAACATATTTAAAAAATATGTAACGTTTTACAATTTTTTTTCTATCTCTACAACTGATAAATACTAAAAGTTGTAATCGATTGTTATGTGTTGCACACCAATGACATTTTCTCTTTATAAAACTGATTTATATTAAGAAGCTGTAAAATTTATAAAATTTTATAAAATTTATAAAATTTAAAATACCCTTCACCTTAACAGAAAAAATAAACTGAGTTAGTGATTTGGATGAAAATTTATAAAAATTATGTGACAAAACTATTAATTTTTTTTTCTAAAAACTCTATGTATATTATTTTTTATTATATATGTAACAAAAGTAATTAAATAAAAGAAATTAAAAAAGGTTTGAGTAAATTGCCAAAATCGTCCATGTGGTTTTATATTTGCCAGTTTCATCCAAATATCATCAACTTAACAGAAAAAATAAACTAAGTTAGTAGTTTGGATGAAAATGGCAAAAAGTTACAAAAGTTGGGGGCAATTTGGTACAAAAGTGTCATTTTGGACGAAAATGGCAAACGTGCCCAAATCTCAGGGACGATTTTGGCAATTAACTCTATGTTATATATATATATATAAAATAAAATTTTGTTTGGGCTGGTTTAGGAGCTTTCTATTCCAAGCTCGGGCTCGGGCTTGGGCTCGATAAGTAAACGAGCTCTATTTCAGGCTTGAGATCGGGCTCGTCAAAGCTCGGCTCATTCGAGCTTTTAACCGAGCTGATAACAAGTAGCTCTCGAGCCTCTAGGCTCGTTTTGTGTTGCTAATTAAGCGAAACGATGAACTATTTTCGTGATATTTTAGGGGCGTTTGTTATTCAGTTTTAAATGATTAAACTGAACATAACCAAAACTGTTTAAAACTGAGCTTAATTATATATTCGGTTTTCGGTTCGTTTTTGAAATGAATTATATATTTGGTCGAAACTGAATTGGATATTGTCTTTGATTTGGTTTTGAACTTCCTGAATTCGGTTCGGTTAGGTTTTCGGTTTGGAGTGGATACATTTTCAAACCAAATAAACTGAAAACTGAACCGATGAATATCATATTATTAATCTATTCAGTATAATTTCAATTTGTGAACTGATTTTGGTCTAAATTGAACTGCTCTCATTATTCGGTTTCAAACGATTAAACTGAATCGAACCCAATCTGTTTAAAACCGAACCGCATTACATATTCGGTTTAGTTTGGTTTTGAACTTTTTGAATTTGGTTTCGACTGAATAAACTAAAAACAGAACCGACGAACATTATCTTACTAATCTGTTTGGCTACAGAATTTCGATTTTTTTACTGATTCCATGATATTACTATTTACTAATATATTCAGCCACCAAATTTTAATTTGTAAACTGATTATGGTCTATGCCGTGCTTGCGGTGTGCGCAGCCACATATAATGTATATATGTGTGGGCCCTCAGGGGGTAAAGGTGAAATTCACTAAGTTTAACGTTATTTTACTAATTTCGTGAAAATAACGTTAAAAACGACGGACGACGAATCATGCATCATGTGGTGGCGTTGATAGCCTAAAGACAAGGGGGTACATGCACAAATCGGCCTTTGTCCCAATTGCTGAGTGTTATGTGCCTCATGTCGAAGGCTTGATACAAAACTACTATCGAGCCGGGGGTCTCACTGGAAGCAGCTTCTCTATTCCTACGGGGTAGAGGTAAGGCTGTCTACATCTTACCCTCCTCAGACCCTACCTTAGCTTTGCTATTGGTGGGATTTACTGAGTATGATGATGATGAAACTGATTATCGTCTAATTTTAACTACTTTTATGATATTACTAATCTATTCAGCTACCGAATTTCAATTGCGAACTGATTCTGGTGTAATTTGAACTACTTTCATGATATTACTGATATATTCAGCTACCGAATTTCAATTTGTGAACTAATTCTTGTCTAACTTGAACCACTATCATGATTATATCAAATCAATCTATTCGGCTACCGAATTTCAAGTTCTGAACTAATTCTGGTCTAATTCGAGATGTCACTATGATGTTAGGTACCAATACCCAAATCTAACATATACCCCATCAAGGAAAACTTATCACCCGAGGAAGCAGCAGACGAATATGAGCAGCGTCTCAAACAGTTAGTATCCAACGGGACCCTAAAAACGTCACCAACAACAGGGTTTGCTAAACTGGATCTGATGTTAGTCGGGATGGGTCCAGACGGCCATGTTGCGTCACTCTTCTGCTGGCATTTTCAACGGTTTGAGAAGAAAAAATGGGTCACGTTCATAACAGATTCACCCAAACCGCCACCTCCTAGGATCACGTTCACTTTCCCTTTGATCAACTCTGCGGATCAGATTGCGATGGTGGTCACTGGAGAAGATGCGGCCGATGCCATTAAGGTGGCGTTGGGTGAACATGCTTCGTATGGTTACCCGTTGCCTGTGCAGAAGGTGAAACCTGAAGGGAAACTCACATGGTTCTTGGACAGTGAGGCTACTTCAGGGCTTAAGTAAAACAATAAGTGCATGAGCATATGATATGCTATATATATTAATAAGCCTAGGTGCATCATCACATGACCTTTGTGGTTTGCTTTAGTTTGTGTAATGTTTCAAGATTTTAATATAAAATAAAATTCTGTGAAATACTTGATAAGATTATGTGAAATAACAATATGCAGACTAATAAGTAGGGCTGACAAATCGTGTCTTATCGGGTTTAACAGGTATCTAACGACGCATGTAACACAAGTATTAAACATGAATACACCTCGTTTAACTACTTTATATCTTATGTTTATAACACAGTTTTACGTTTTATGTACCAAGAAGAAGAAATAATGGATCCTAACCTCATAATTATATTTATTTTAAAAAAGTAAAAAAATCATGTTGTGTACTTTTTTCAGTAAACAGCCCTAACAAGAGTAAATGGAAATTATGTGAAACACTTGATTCATGTGATGTAAACTTTGCGATACAAATAATATATTCGTGGATTGTTTCTTCTTTCGACAAAAAGGCTCAACACACGTGTACAACTTGATTCTTCTAGTTGTTCCACGCAGCGGTTCAAAAGAAAATCCAGTTTTTGTAAACAACGTAATTTGATGCCGACGCTTGTAATCGACGAGCTTTTGCACACCCTAAGCTGTTGTAGTTGAAAAAACTTTGAACCCTATAGCCACCTTCTTGAGTCATGACTATCAGCATACATCTTAAGCATTTAAAAGTAAGTAATAGTAAAATTAGACATAATTAGACATACCATACTAGTTCAATTCCTCTAAAATGTACAATTAGACAACCCACATAGTTATTGTTGTCTTTTGAATTTTGTTTTATGTTGAAAATAATCAACAGAAAGATCCCATAGTCAACGAGACTCGAATAGACACGAAGATCCAAGTTCTTAGTTTTTTGTCGTTTAAACAAATTGGGGCCCTAAGTATAAGTTTTTTTAACAGCGAAGACACATCTCCTCCAAAATCTACTCTTAAAATCCACCTATTGCCCATTTTGTGAGACTTGAACTTGCACCACTTTGATATGGATGAATACCTGGTGTCACTAGATCAAGAGGCCATGGACACCTAACTTTAATTGGAGCACTTTGCTATTTTATTCCCTACTACATTGTTAAAAGACGATGTTATGTCTCGTTTACATGTTAGTTTTTTTTAAGTCGTCTTTTTATAAATAGTTTATTATTATATATAAAAGAAAAATATTCCAAAAATGGTCTTTAACTATGATGATGCTTTTGTATAAACATAGAGCCGCATCAAACCAAACCACTCCAAAAGGAGTGGACCACATTTAGATTCCACTACTCTTGGTGTGCAATTGTGCATTGACTGTTTAATTCACATACGGGCCAGTAGATAAGTTGGTTATGCAGGGCCATGGGAGTTTTGACTATTGAGAGATGTAGTAGGCCCAACAACTAGTTCAAATGAGCCCAATAACTTCATTGTGATAAACTGATAATCCGCTAATATGTGATCCTAACCAATTTGAGAATTTTGAAGGTACGAAGTACGATGTTAAATAGTTTTTGGGGTTGTTGCGTGTCTTTTTATTATTATTATTACTAGTTTATAGACCGCGTATTACACGACTTGAATAAAGACAATATGTTAAGTAAATACGTGTAACGCATAGACTATAACCTACTAACTTAGATAATAATGATTCATAATTATTATAATATAATAATTATGAATAGATAATAATTATAATAGCAATAGCAATTTTTCTCATTTGTTCATGAGTTTTGCATTTTTTTTTTCTATTTTCATCCAGCCCATTAACTTCATCAAAAAAGTCAGTTTAATGAGGGGCATTTTTGTCTTTTTTACTTATTTAATATATTGTTTTTTTAATCCAAATAAAACCCACCATATTAATTTATATCATCTCTGAAATGTGAACTTAAAAAGCTATTTAAATATCTTCTATTTTACTTAATCATTGTTGATATTAAATTATAAAAATAAATTAAAATATAATCTAAATTATATAAAATATAATTTAAATTTTAAACTATATACCAAATTCGTTTTTATAGGTTTATTGGCATGGGTATAAAATTCGTTGAATAAAGAGTTATATTCGCAATAAAGTTTTTTTTTTTTTTTTTATTTATTTATTTTTTTTTATCGGACACAACATGTGTTATATATTAGTAATAATAATTGAATATTAATCTAAAGTATTATTAATAAAATAATGATATTGCTAAATTAAGAGATACATTTGTGTAGTTATTCGCTAACAAATTATTTGGTTAGATTAGACAATCTAGGTATACAAGTATATAACCTAATTTGGTTTGATCAGCAAAGATTAAAAAATAAAATTTAATGTCAAATATGAAAGTAAAAATAAATAAATAAAATACTACAATAGTATAAGATAAATATTTTTATGTATTACGTATAGATTAATAAATTGGATATATTAATATG
The DNA here is from genome assembly GCA_030545235.1 of Helianthus tuberosus. NCBI lineage: Eukaryota > Viridiplantae > Streptophyta > Magnoliopsida > Asterales > Asteraceae > Helianthus > Helianthus tuberosus. The sequence goes on from CM060368.1 coordinate 165,104,204, forward strand.
ATATAATAACAACTAGATTTACTGCCCGCCGTGATGCGGCCTGGGTCGGTTATATATATCACAGTAGATGAAAGCCTGATGCTTGTTACATTGCTACGTGAAGTTCTTTTGTTTCATTTAGATCGCCTACCCTATCTACCCAGGGCTATACAAAATATTGTTGTATCAATTTGTTTACAACTTATCTTACCAACACCAGCTGTATTAGGTTCGATAAGTTGTAGAAAACATGTTTCTCCGTTGTACATTTCTGGAAGATTCAACTCAAAAAAATCTTCAAGTTGTTCAAGAACTCACCGGTTTCTGTTCTTCCGCCCCTGAATCCGATGCTCCGGCCATCGGCACCGCCGCAGCCGCCTCTTTCTCCTTCTCCAGCCACCGACACCGCCGCATAAAAAGGAGTTAAGAGAGAGAGAGAGATTGTTTCATTTAGATCGCCTACCCTATCTACCCAAGGCTATACAAAATATTGTTGTATCAATTTGTTTACAACTTATCTTACCAACACCAGCTGTATTAGGTTCGATAAGTTGTAGAAAACATGTTTCTCCGTTGTACATTTCTGGAAGATGGTGGCCATAGGCGTTCCGGTATATGCCAGGCTTTCGACTGCATAATGTGCCCGGGTTGTAGCCATCCAAAAAGCGGTTCCCTTTGACATCATTCTTCAGCTGCCTTCTTTGAGGCGCGGCTTCATTCTACAGCGTTAAGGAAAAAGACACGTTAACATTTAGCAAACGTCAATGTCTTAAGAACGCACTTGCCAACGACTTCATTTGAAAGCATAGAGTTTGGATGTACTTACGCTGTTTGAAGTCTCAAAGTCAGCTAATTTCATAATGTAAATGAGTCCTATATAACCAGATAATCAAATTATCTGCATCATTTTTGCTACAGCTACTATACTAATTCAAGGATGACTTAAAACAATATTCTACATAAAAAACTTTATTTATTATTACAGATAATTCATTTCTACTACACTAGTTTGACTTTCTGAAAATTGACTTCTGTTAGGTTTCAGTTGTATGTGTGACTGTGTGTTTATGTTTCAAAAAGCTATACCTAAAACTAACAGAACCAAATAACCTATTGATTTTAAGTAACAAACGAATCTGAATCAATCTCACAACAAAATTAGGGCAAATTACACTCCAAATAAAAACTTCAAATCAACAACATACAGATCACAAAACAAATCAACAAAAACTTCACAAAATCAAATCGTACCTGCTTAAGGCAAGAAGGAAACGTAATATTACCGGCGTGAACCGGAGGCTTAACGATCTCTCTACTAACCTCTCTCCACCGCTTACACACACATCCACACGCCACCACATTTCGTCGGAGAGCCACCGGTTATCGTTCGCTTCCACTCGCCGGATTATCTCTCCTAAAAGCTCCGGCAACATGTTAGACCAGCAACCTCTGCCATTCTCGCCGCCGTGCGGTTCAGCAATGCTGATTTCCGACGAGTTTGATAGGCTTATTGAATCCTTTAATCGGCTGCTGGCTCGCCGTGATAGGAACGATCTTCGCAACGACTGTTTAGAGAGATATGATGAATGAGAGAGAAGAAACGGTGGTTGTTACAGAATGTATTAAGTGTGAAATTACGAAATTAGCCCCGAGTACTGTAGCAAACCCATGTTATCATTTGATATATATAATAATATGTATTTATTTGTTATATGATATAATAATGATAAGAAAAATATTAATAATAATATTAAAGGAGAGAATGCCACATTGCATTAAGATATAATTCTAAGAAGAGAATGCCATTAGATTTTTTTTGTTTTGTTTTGTTTTGTGTGTCGGTACTTTGATTCAGTCCAATTTAGCAAACATAAAACTATCTCTACCACCACCACCACCACCAAGTGCGGTCAGTTAAATATTTACTTGGGTTTTATGTACCACCAGGCTGCATTTGATACAACTTATATTTACATGTTATAAACTGAGAACAGCACCAGTTTATAACTTTAGAGCTAAAATGTTACATAAAGCATAACTTTAGAGTTTAAGACAAACACTTAAAACCGCACCCTATATAATTGTTTACTATAAAACTCAAACCTAAAGTTGATCAGCAAACGATGATAACGATGCAAATTAAAAGAAACCAGATATACGTTCCAAATGTCATGGTATCCGGCGAGAAGCGAACGGCTAAAACACAATCTAAACACAATGTACAAGCCCAACATGTGGTTCTAATTCTAACTAATTAAACGTGTTCCATACAAAAATACATAAAAATGAAAACAAACGTGTTCCATACAAAAATACAAAAACATCAACAAACGTGCTCCATACAAACAGCTGAAGAAAAAATTACACTCCACGTATTTATCTATAAATACAGTAATACACTCATCATTTATTCATCCATAAGCACACACTCGATTGTTCGAACGAAGTGTCTTTGTTACAAAATAGAAAAGTTCTTCCAAATGGCTTCAATTCCTATATTAACTTGTCTGTAAAAGACTTGAACTCTCGTTCGAGCTCTTGGGAGACAAGGGCCGGTGAAATTACACGTGCGCTATAATTTTGAATGAAACAATTTGGGGAAAAATTGCTATCTCATTAACTAACCGGGTATTTAAACTAATTACAAAATCCTAACAACAACTTAACAACTAACTAACTACTAACAGAATATTCCACTAACTATTAACATAATAAATAAGCTAAGTAAACTAATACCCCCCCCCCCCTCAAGTTGGAGGGAATGAAAGCCCCAACTTGGACAGTAAAAGTTGATGCTTTGTGGAAGAAAGACTTTTTGTAAACAAGTCAGCTGGTTGATCCTCAGTTGAAATATGAGACAAAGAAATAAGTCCTTCTTGAAGCTTTTCTCTGACAAAATGACAATCCAGCTCTATATGTTTTGTTCTTTCATGATATACTGGATTCCGAGCAATATGGATGGCGACTTGACTGTCACACTTTAACGATATAGGGGTAATAGACAAAAATGAGAATTCATGAAGTAATCTTGTCAACCATGTGAGCTCAGCAGTTGACCTTCGCATTGATCTATACTCTGCCTCTGCTGAGCTTAAAGACACAGTAGATTGCTTTTTAGACTTCCATGAAATTGGGCTGCCACCAAGAAGAATAAAGTAACCAGTAACTGATCTTCTTGTATTAGGACAAGATGCCCAATCAGAATCACAAAAGGCTTCTAGCTTGAAATCAGAAGAATTATTAAAAAAATAATCCTTGATCAGAGGTGCCTTGAATATAACCAAGTGTGTGCAAAGCAGCTTCCCAGTGAGGGATATGAGGAGTTTGCATAAATTGGCTTAGGAATTGAATATCAAACGAAAGATCTGGTCTTGTATGAGTAAGATAGTTAAGTTTGCCAACTAATCTTCTGTATTGAAGAGGATCAGAGTAAAGAGGACCAAGATCAGTAGATAACTGCAAATTAGCAGGTAAGGGACAAATCTTAGAAGAAGAAGGCAAAAACTCATTAATTTTTTGTAGCAAGTCTTTTGCAAACTTTCTTTGAGTCATGATAGTGCCGGTTTTGACTTTCAATGCCTCAATTCCTAAGAAATAATTGAGTGAACCAAGATCTTTGATCTTAAAAGTGGAATGAAGGAAAGATTTGATATCTTCCATTTCTTGTTCACTATTTGCAGTCATTAAAATGTCATCCACATATATGGCAATATGAACAATGGAGGATGCCATACTTTTGGAAAATAGAGAATGATCATTTGGTGCACGAATATATCCCTTAGATTTCAAGGAATCAGACAATTTACCATACCACTGTCTTGAAGCCTGCTTGAGGCCATATAATGACTTTTGAAGTTTTAAAACAGAGGTAGAATATGAAAGAATCATCCTAGGAGGTGGAGTCATGTAAATGTCTTCATCCAAATCTCCATGCAAAAACGCGTTGTTTACATCTAACTGGTGCAAAGGCCAATTCTTTTTAGTTGCAACTACAATAAGACTTCTAATAGTAGTCATTTTAACTACCGGTGAGAAAGTCTCATTATAATCAATCCCTTCTTTTTGTGTATCGCCTCTAACAACTAGCCTTGCTTTACATCTTTCCAAACTGCCATCAGCTTTGTATTTAACTTTATACACCCACTTACATTTGATAGGCTTCTTGCCTGAAGGTAAAGGAGTGACAACCCATGTGTGATTTGCTTCTAGAGCATCAAGCTCTAACTGCATGGCTGATTGCCACTCAGGATAAAGAATGGTAGTTTTGTAAGAAGTTGGTTCCAAAAAAAATTCAAGATTATGAGAGAGAGTAGTGCTTGATGCAGAGAGATCAGCAGAATGAACATGATTAATAGCACAAACATTTGTAACAGAATGAGAACAAGAAAATGCTGAATTACATTGATAATCAGCAAGATAGGAAGGAGGTTTTGTTTGTCTTGTAGATCGTCTCAGATCAACAGATGGATTAGGAGCTGAGTCAGGAACTGGAAGATCAGACATGTGATTTTCTGAATGAGAAGAAGTTGCAGGGGAATAAGAAACGGGATAAAAAAAAATCTTGTGGAACATTAAAGGAAGGAAACAAAATAGAAGATTTTGAATCAGGAATGGAAGGAAACAATGATTCAAAGAATATGACATCTTTTGACACAAAAGTTTCATTTGTGTGGAAATTGTACAGCTTATACCCCTTTTTTCCCATAGGATACCCAACGAACAAACAAGGAACAACTCTAGTATCAAACTTAGGTCTCCTTTGTTTAAGAGTTGAAGCATAACAAAGACAGCCAAATGCTTTTAGATGAGAATAAGATGGAGCTTTTTCCAAATAAAACTTCATGAGGAGATTTCCCTTGTAATAAGTTTGTTGGGAACAAGTTGATAAGATAAGTGGCAGTCAAAACAGATTCTCCCCAAAATTTGATTGGTAACTTTGACTGAAAGAGAAGAGCTCTAGAAGTCTCTAAAAGATGTTTATGTTTCCGCTCCACTATGCCATTTGTTGAGGAGTTGCTACACAACTGGTTTGATGCATAATACCTTTGGAAAGAAGAAACTGAGCATGATTGGCAGCAGTGCCCAATTCAAAGGCATTATCAGTCCTTATGCATTTTACCCTTGTTTGAAATTGTGTTTCAACCATTTGAAAGAAGTTTTGCTAAATACTAAAGGCATTGCTCTTAGTTGAAAGAAGATGAGTCCATGTAGCTCTACTAAAATCATCAACTATGGTTAAAAAATATCTAAAACCATCATGAGTAGGTGTATGATATGGACCCCAAACATCCACATGAATAAGATAAAAAAATGTGAGATGTTACTTTTGTACTTTCAGGAAATGGCAATCTGTGTTGTCTTGCTTGTGGACAAATATCACAACAATGAATCTGATCATGATTGCCATTAGAAAACAAAGACAATTTCTGAAGTTTATACAAAGGTAAATGACCAAGTCTATCATGCCAAGTCTTACTAGTAACAGTAGCATTACAATTTGACATTCTTATTCTAAAATTTGAAACATCATTACAATTGAAAACAGCTTCATTCGAGTTGAGAAGATATAGCCCATCAAGAAGCTTACCAAGAACCAGTGGCCTCTTCAGAGAAGGGGCCTGCAACATACAAGCCGTTAGAAAAGAAAACCAATCCACTTGTATCAATACATAATCTGGGAACTGACAATAAATTGTGCTTGAATTGTGGAACCAAAAGAACGTTTTCTAAAGATAGATTCTGAAGCAACTTTACTGTTCCAGGTTTGTAAGCTGTGACAACATTCCCATTAGGAAGAAAAATAGAGATTGGTTTTCTAAGAATCTTAACATTTGTGAGCAGACTTTCATTGCAGCATATATGATCATTAGCACCAGTATCTATAATCGATGTTATAGTTTGATTATTATAAGTAAGAGAACATGCCATTATACCTGCAAAATTAGCATGTCTGATCTCATTACTGGCCTAAGCTGTAACGCCCCAAAACCCGAATGTTTATATTCGTTTTATGTTCCCCCTTGAATGATTCAATGAAATAAATAACTAGTCTATTTGACCTAGTTAAGTGTATGGTGAAAACCATTAAAAGATGAAAGTGGTGCCAATTGTGTTTTAGAGGTAAACACGAGGGACTAAAGTGGTATGGAATGAAAGTTATGTTAATAAATAAAAGATCACACACACACACACACACACTTTCGTGTGTGTTCTGGATAGATCGATCAGGGGCTCTCAAGAGCCCCAAACCCTAGTTCATGCAAAAGCTTCAAATTGAAGAATGAATCAAGGCCCAAATTCACAACCGAGCATGAATTAGTGATCACCTTCACAAGGGGATCGTAAGGTATGTCTTGAATCAAAGATTGGTGATCATGTGTGAAGTGGGTTATGTTCTAATCCGTAAGTTAATGTGAAATTGATCATGTATAAGTGTTAGAATCATCATATAGAACATATGTTATGTATGGTTTGTGTTAATTTGATGTGTAAAGGTGAAACCCAATTGTTAGGGTAAAGATGATAGCATGGATATATCATCAAGGTCCAATTCTTGTCCAAAATTGATGTATCATGTTATGTATGATGGATTCTTGTTAGAAGGATTGGAAGAAATGTGATGATTATATGTTTGATGATTATGCATGTATGATTCATGTTGATTGGAAGGAAGAAATTGATGAATTATGTATGAAATTAGAAGATTGTGCATGAATTAGTTGTACGTTATGCTTAGAAGCTAGTACGCACACCAAGTGTTTGATGAAATGCCTAGGTGAGCTTAATAGATGAAATTGTATGTAAGTAAAAGATGATATGTATATAGTGATGTCCGTATAGTCGATTATAATGTTACGGGTATATAACGAAAAGTCAAAAGTTAAAGTAAATGGACCGTTGACTTCTAAAAGTCAACTGTCATGTTGTCATAATTGTAAGACTAAAGTAAGTTATATGATGCGTGTTAGACGTATGTGTGTCTGATGCGATAACATTACGGACTCCACGAGTTGGAAATGATATGAATTTGGTTACATGTATTATGCTTGTTAGAAGTGACTATGAACGTCAAATATGAATTATACGATCGATATGATCGTTAGCTTGTACAATTATGTATGCTAATAAGAATGTGATTTGGTGACATGAAAGTATAGGAATCATGTCGAGAAGGACTCAAGCATGAAAGGCTAACGGGTCAAAAAGAGACAAGATAACGGACACGAACTCGGACGCACGAGGTAAGTGATTTCTGCAATCACTTCTTATGTTCGTTTAAGTTATAAGGCGTTTTGATTAACTAAGCATGATGGTTGAAGTCAATTATGTGTCGTAGTCTTCGTCGTAAAGGATGGGATTAAAGTTGACCAAAATGCCCTTGATGGGTATTTTGGGCAAATGATCTTAATAAGTGGTTTAAGAACAAGTTATACGATTAGTTTAATGTTTTGGACAAGTATGGAAATGGGAAGTATGGTTTTATTGTCATAAACCGTTTAATGCGCAAATACCCATAATGGGTCAAATAATTGGAATGTGATAATAAGTCGATAAGGCGTAAGATAAGAATTTCGTTAATCCGGATGTGGGATTTTAAGTTTATATGATAGAATGTGAATTTACAAGCATGTAGGAAGAAACGGGAGGTTAAACGGGTAAACGGTTCAAAAGTTACGCGCGTTTTAGTGCGTACGGTCGACGAAACGAATCTGCAGGAAAATGCAATTTAGAGAGGCCGTCGCCGACGGGCAAGGGAAAGTCAGTTTTTCTCCGACGGGTTATCTTCCTGTCTACGGGGTTTTTGGCGACGGGAAAAACTACGGGCCGTCGCCGACGGGCCCTAGGGCCGTCGCCGACGGGCCCTAGGGCCGTCGCCGACGACCTCCCCAAGTCTAAAATGCTGAAATCTTGTTTCTAAGTTGATTTATGTATCGTAGGCTTCGGTTTGTTATCCGTGGACTACGGCGGACCTTCCAAACATGATTTTGATGGTTCCTTAGATGTTTATGGGTTATAAAGCTAAGTCTAAGACCCATGTAAATAATGAATGATTATGTAGGAGGTACACGTGATCTAATACGTGTTTGTTAAGGTATGTACGTATGTAGATATGTATGTATGTATGTATAAAGATATGTACGAGTGTATGCATGTTTGTAACGATGTAGGAAGGGTATGTACGTATGTAGATGTGTATGTACGTATGTATAAGAATACGTATGAGTGTACGCATGTATGTAAAGATGTAGGAGAGGTATGTACGTATGTAGATATGTATGTATGTATGTATAAAGATATGTACGAGTGTATGCATGTTTGTAACGATGTAGGAAGGGTATGTACGTATGTAGATGTGTATGTACGTATGTATAAGAATACGTATGAGTGTACGCATGTATGTAAAGATGTAGGAGAGGTATGTACGTATGTAGATATGTATGTATGTATGTATAAAGATATGTACGAGTGTATGCATGTTTGTAACGATGTAGGAAGGGTATGTACGTATGTAGATGTGTATGTACGTATGTATAAGAATATGTATGAGTGTACGCATGTATGTAAAGATGTAGGAGAGGTATGTACGTATGTATGTATGTATAAAGATGTGTATGAGTGTATACATGTATGTAAAGATGTAGGAAAGGTATGTATGTATGTAGTTGTGTATGTAGGTATGTATAAAGTCATGAATGATTGTATGCACATATGTAAAGTTGTAGGGATGGTAGGTACGTATGTAGATGTGTTATGTATGTATGTATGTATGTAAGTACATATGTAGGCATGAATTTGACACGTTGAGCGTTAACGTTATTAATGGTGTACCTTGAGAATGAAAAGTAATGCAGGTACGTTATTGAAGCCTCACCAGGAAATGGATACGCAGATGAGATGCTTAAAGTTTCTTAAAGATCGAAATGGAAAGTGTACGCGAATGATCTTGGTTATATAATGTGTGCTAATGTTTTGAATGTATGTGGTGAGTGCAGGTTGTACGGATCACAGGCGATTATCACAAGGAATAGAGGTCGAAGATCGAGTCACTAGAGAGATTGTGCGGGGACGTGGAATGTAAAATGTAGGAAACATAAGCTATGTTTTTAATTAATAGATAAGAGGATGACGGATTTATGAATAAGAGTTATGTTAAAGTTTAAATAAGTTGAGGTATTTATAAAGAAAGAAATTTTATGGTTCGTGTTTCCGCTGCGACTTTTGCCATGTACGAATTAGGGTCTTACATAAGCATTATCTTGGGACTTCCCTGCAAGTTGAGTATGCTGCAAGCACTGAATTAATTACTCACACTGCTCTGTTGTAAAAGTAGTTCCAGAACTCATCACATGTGTAGGAGAATCTTTTACTTGACTATCAACATCAGTCTTGCAAACATTGGCAGCTACATTCTTTGATTTAGTGAACTTGAACTCTTTAGGAAAACCAATTAACCGATAACACTTGTTTGCTGAATGATCTGGTTTTTGACAGTGAGTACAAACAGGTTTCTTAGAATCTCTTTGAGTCCTAACATTCATTGATGAAATGTCAGGAAATGCTTGTGCAGTAGGAAGAATTTCTTTTTGTTTCTCTTCTTGAAGCAAAAGAGAATAAACTTTGCTAATAGTTGGTAAGGGTTGCATCATAATAATAGTTCCCCTAATGTTCTCATAACTAGGGTTTAGTCCCATCAGAAACTGAATTAGCCTTTGTTATTCATCTCTTTTCATCATTTCCATATGAGCACCACAAGAACAAGGTGAAACAGCATATAAAGAACTAATTTCATCCCAAATACTCTTGATTTTAGTGAAATATGATGCTATGTTACTGCATCCTTGAGAAATTTCATAGAGAGTTTTCTGTAACTGATAGTGTTTTGCACCATTAGACTGACCATACCGTTCATTCAATTCTTTCCACAATTGTTTAGCAGTTTGAACATACAGAACGCTATCACTTATGTCTCTAGATAAAGTGTTAATGATCCAAGAAATTACCATATCATTACAACGATTCCATAGGCTAGGGTTTGCATTTCGTGTAACAGAACCATCAATGAATCCGAACTTGTTCTTAGCTGATAAAGCAATCGTCAGTTCTCTCTTCCAAGATCCGAATCCGGTTCCATCAACTTGCTTGGCAACGAGAATCATACCAGGATAATCTGAGGGATGAAGATACAACGGATTTGAGGGATCAATTGAAGACGAAGATTGAGAACCTTGAGTGTCTGACATGATTTAAGAAGAAAATTGTTGAAACGAAAGAAGAAATTGATGAATTGATTGAAGGAAATTGAGATTGATGAAGACGATTGAATGATTTGAGATGAATCAGAGATCAAATCGAGAGCAGATTCGAAGAACGCTGCACTAATACCATGTAATTTTGAATGAAACAATTTGGGGAAAAGTTTTTATCTCATTAACTAACCGGGTATTTAAACTAATTACAAGACCCTAACAACAACTTAACAACTAACTAACTACTAACAGAATATTCCACTAACTATTAACAGAATAAATAAGCTAAGTAAACTAACATGCGCTTGAGGAATACGGGTGTTTCAAAGCGGAATTCGATGGGGTGTCCCCCGATCTTCATGATGCAATATTTGTTGCATCACAGGAGGTATTGGATCTTCCCCACGAAGTCAAAATCCAAAACACTTCAGGTGCAGCGAGCGGGTCATGGTTATGTTGGTCAAACAACCAGGTTTGCTGGATTTAAAAGATTGAGCATTGAAAAAGCAAGTACCAAACAAGGGGTTGAGACATTTACAAAACTCATGTGGCCCTCTGGAAATGACACTTTCTGGTATGATCCACTACTTATTAGGGCTGTATATTCTTTATTTGAAAATTGTTACAGACATTTTCATGCATGCATGCATGTTGTTTCAGTGAAACTGCACTGAAGTTCGTAAAGGATGCAGCTGAACTACAGCAGATAGTCATGAAAATGGTGGCCAAAAGTTATGGAGTAGAGCAACATTACGAGTCCTTGGATCGAAAAACTATACCCTGAATTTTAATCGATAGGTCTAACGGCGAGGAAACGGCGATAGGTCTCCCTCCTCACACGGATAAGAGTTTTCTAACGGTTATCAATCAAAAAGAACAAGGAGGGGGTATTGAGATAAGGACCAAGGATGACAAATGGATTGAAGTTGATCTTTCACCCTCCAGTTTCTTTGTCATGGCCGGGGACGGTTGCATGGTACGTATAACCATATCCAGTAAATCTCAACCATAGCAAAGCTATTGCTATGGTGGGAACTAAGATGTTCTCTCAAAGAGAGAACGTCGTATACTTATATTAAGTATACATGAAATATACGAGTGACTATTTTTAATGCTGTGAATCTTGTTAGGCATGGACAAATGGAAGAATCGAGGCACCGTTTCATAAGGTGATCATGACGCAACCGAAAGTGGATAGATATGCGATGGTGTTGATGTCGTATATCCGGGATCGCGAGATACAGGCACCTCAAGAACTGGTTGATGAAGACCACCCTGTGCAGTTTAAGCCATTTGATCACTACAACTATATAAATTTCAAATCATTCGTTAATGAGAAAAAACTGCATCACCACATCAAAGTCTACTGTTGAGTTTGATCTAGTATTCCCTCTTTTCTCAGAAGTATTTGTTACATGTCTCACTATGTGTTTCCGCGCACGTGTGCATTGTTAAGTTCCACTTGTGTAATAAGGCTAGAGGGTATGGTGATGGTCCTCCAAGGGAGGATGATCCGCCACGTAGGCGCCACATCATAGTCCTCTCAAGGATGGTCCATCCCACAAAACTAGAGGGTATGGGAGGATGGTCCTAGTCATAGTCATCCCCACCACTTTTATGTTTTTTTATTTTTTTTAATCTTCTACTTTTTTTTAACATTTAACAAATAAACTAACAAAATATTTTCATTAATATTAAAAAACATTACATAAACTTAAAAAAAATAAACTTAAAAAAAACATAAACTTAAAAAAAATAAACTTAAAAAAAACATAAACTTAAAAAAAAACATAAACTTAAAAAAATCCTAATATATTAAAATAAGCTACTAGTCTTCGTCTTCCATGTCGTGGTCGGGTTCGTTTTGAGCGTTGTTCCAAAGGTACTCCACCAAGTCCGCTTGTAGGTTATGATGTGTGTACTCGTTACGTAGAGCGAACATGTTCAAATCTTGTTGTTCCCCACTAACTGGAACAGAATTTCCAGTAAACGCGTTTTCGTCGTACTCGCATATCGCTCTACCTTCATCTTCAATGACCATGTTATGAAGGATGATACAAGCGTACATAATGTGTCGTAACCTCTTTGGTGTAGCCGAACGTGCTGGATGTTCAATGATTTGCCATTTTTTTGTAGAACACCAAAAGCCCGTTGAATATCTTTTCTCGCACCCTCTTGATACTTCGCAATTTTTTTTCTTTTTTCGTCTGTCGGGTGCGGAATAGTTTTAACGATTGTCGAGTACGTTGGGTATATTCCATCGGCTAGGTAGTAATCTCGCCTGTATTCCACCCCCGAAACCGTAAAACTTGTGTCTGGACCTGTACCCGCCACTACATCCTCAAATATCTGTGACTGGTATATGATGTTAAGGTCGTTGAGCGAACCAGGTAGACCAAAAAAAGCATGCCAGATCCTGAGATCCTGTGACGCAACAGCCTCTAGAATAATAGTCGGATGTCCATGATCTCCCCTAGTATACTGACCTTGCCAGGCAACTGGATAGTTCTGCCACGGCCAGTGCATGCAATCAATGCTCCCGAGCATTCCTGGGAAACCATGTCTCTGTTCGTGTGCTTGATATAATTTTTGAACGTCGTTTGCGTTCGGTTTCCGCAGGTATCTCTTGCTATACAATTTGACAACCCATTCGCAAAACTTGTGCAAACATAGACGTGCGGTTCTTTCAGACATCCTTATATACTCTTCTAATGCATCGGGTGCGTAACCGTATGCCAGTTGGCGAATGGCCGACGTACATTTTTGTAAATTACTGAAACCCCTTAGCCCCCTAGCGTCATTTCGCAGTGTAAAAAACGGATCAGACTGGGCCATGTCGCCTGCGATACGTAAAAACAGTGGACGACTCATGCGGAACCGACGTCGAAAAATCTCAGCTGGGTACACGGGTTCGTCGGCAAAATAATCGGCTACTAGCTTAACGTGGGCGGCTATAAATTTAAAACGAAACATAACTAGAGGGTTAATTATAAAATACATTTTCAAATCTATATAAAACATAAGGAAAAAATAGTAAAATACCTTATTGGTCTCGGTTTAATTTTGCTCGTCTAGTTAGCCGTTGGGACGACGTTTCATCACCCGCCATGAAGACCTGAGCCGCGTTCATAATCATGTTGTGCATAATAGCATCCTCTTCCGAAGATGATGAATACCACGTAGACGTAGATGATGAAGAGATGGAAGAAATTGAAGAAATGGAAGAATGTGAACACTACAAGAACAGGGTACCTTTAGCGGCGACAGGTGTCGCCGGTATTGATCACTTTTGTCGCCGCTATTGACTTTTAGCGGCGACATGTCGCCGGTAAAACGTCGCCGGTATTGCTCGGACGCTATTGACCAGTTGTCGCCGGTATTGACTACTGTCGCCGGTATTGATAGTCCACTTTTAGCGACGACAGATGTCGTCGCTAAAAGTGTCGCCGGTATTACTATTCGTCGGTAAAGGTCGAAAGGCAATAGCGGCGACACTTGTCGCCGCTAAAAGTCTGGTTTTTTTTAAGACAGCAGCTGTATATACAGCTGCCCAGCCAGTTTTGCGGCCGAAAAAACAAAACCTGCCTATTTTCAAACAACGCAAGCAAACGCCATGAACATAATCAACATATACTAAAGGTAATATAATTAAAAACTACGTTTAAGTCGTACATACGTTTAAAGTAATATAATTAAAAACAACGCAAGCAAACACCATTAACGCAAGCTTCACTCATCGTTATCGTTGGGTTCATCGTCGGATTCATTATCGAATAAGTTGTCAGAATCGTAGTCTTTTGACGTTCCTTTTCCTTTTCCTTGTGAAGCAAGATAGTTGTTAAGTTGGTTAAAAAATGACGGGGTTTGAAACAAGCTGTTAACAAAATCCTACAATAATAGATTGCAAAACGTATATTAGCATATTAATTAACGCTACCAACATATATTTAACAAGGAAATATGCGTTCGTTTGTCATTTTATAAATTGCGTAGTTTACCTCGGAAAAGGGTTCTTGCGTCTGACCTTGCGAAGACAACATGTTAGATGACGAGTGCGAGGACGTGTTGGAAGAAGGTTTAGGCCCCATCCCGCGGTACCATCCTCGCCGCTCACCCAACGCTTCCTGATACGGGGCAATTGGCGGACCCTCACCGCTCCATTCACTTGTGGCCTGTTGTATGTTCCGCTGTATTTAACGAAGATGATTAAATATATATGTGTATGTATATATATATTTGTTATAGAAAATACTTACGTAATTTTGTTCAGCAACCGGATCAACCCAATTCCCTTGATTGTCCGTGTGGGTTTTAGCATACGTAGGTACCCAATCCATATCCTGTTTAACATTAAACTTAGATTAGACATTAAATAAACAAAAGCTTACACACACGCACACATACATAAAACATTACATTTTTATAGGCGGTGCTACCGTATGACGATGTCCTCCCACGGTATGGGAATTGTTGTTTCTCGCGTACTCGTGTGTTGGCCTCGCTTTTTTTCATATATTTTTCTTCCCGGAAACCTTCGATGGCTCTCAACCAGTTATCATAGGGCATATCCGGGGGATGGAATGCCCTTGCACTCTCAAGATCATTGTAACCTCCCTTGCTCTTAAATAATTTTTTAGCATCGTACTTGCGGTCAGAGTACCGCTTCATAAGCACAGCCCTAATGCCACCCGTCAAGTTTTTGGCCTCTATATCACGTTCCACTTCATCAAAATTGAAATTTTCCTACAAATTAAATAAAAAAGTTAAAATATCATATAAAAATTAGATTTGCATGTGCTTTAAATATTTGATAAAATTTTATGCATATAACTTATTTACCCGTAAGTGGTTCATGAGGGCATCCTTGTAATGTTGTTCAACGTTATCCCATCCAATTTTATCGAACGGGATGGACCGCCACATATACAGGCCGGCCTCTCGTGAAAACATATCTCTTGTTTTACCAACAGGGGTATACGTGACCTGCCTGTCAAACGTAAGCGATACAGGCCCCCCCGCTTTTACCAGACGCCTTAGTTTTTCGTTTTTTGCTTTCCCCCGAACCCTCTTCGGGGGAACCGCTGCAATTAAAACAAAAATAATTAGTAACAACATTTATAATATAAAAAATATAAGGACTACAAAATAATTTAGTAAAAGACTTACCGTCTGTCTCGTGTGTGCCACGAAGTCCACCAGGAGGAATCGGTGGATCACCAGCGCCGTCACCCCCATGTCCCCAGGGGGCCACATCAGCCATGAGATAAGCGAATATCAACAATATCGAAAACATAATCCCTATCTAATACAAATTAAGCGAAAGTACAATAACGGTAACTCAAATTCAAATAAATATTTCAAACAAGTGTTTATCAATTACAAATCAATATAAATTACAATAACTTTTCTTTTAGTCAGACTCCACATAATCGGGATCATCCTCATCATAATCAGCCTCGACCTCATCAGAATCAGTCTCGACTTCAAACACTTCATCGACGGTGGCCGTTGGGGGATCAACTTCAATTTAAGGCTCACCCGCAGTAACATGAGAAGATCCAATTTGAAAGTATTGGGTCAAGTCAATGACAAGTGGACAGTCAGATGAAGAGTTGTTGTCAACAACGTCACTATCTTCTAAGCGTTTGCCAACATTTTGAACCTTATTGACGCGGTCATCACTTAATGGCCGATCCCAAATTCTTCGATGATTAACATTTTCGACTACCCACCTATGTTTATTTTTTTGGTTTCGAGACGTTTCTTGGATGAAGAACACTTGTTTGGCTTGCGAAGCAAATATGAGTTGATCGTCTTTGTCCCATTCATGTTCAGTGCTTATACTGGTGATATTATTGTCATGGTTTACACCCCTTTGAGTATCAAACCACTTGCACCGAAATAGGACAGTGGAATAATCATTTGTATAACGCAACTCAATAATTTCTTCTAATTGGCCATAAAATTTCACACCGTTCTCTCCAACCACTTCCACCCCAGAGTTTTGCGTTGCGCATTTTGCATCACGTTCAAGTGTCTTAAACCTAACACCGTTGACTATGCAAGCAGTGTAAGTGTAAGCAGTCATTTTCGCACAAATTGAAAGAGCATACAACTCCGGGTGGAATTCTGGAGAATTTTGTGTTTTCATCGAATGGACCTAACAAATATAGAGTAATAATGTTTGTTATATATGTATTACCTAGCAAGTATAGAGTAATGAGTGTTATATATGTATTATACCTTATGGAGAAACCATCCCGGAAATTTGGTTTTAAGATCATCATGGGGATGTGTATGTTTGAATTCACTACATTGATGACAAATATAAGAAAGGAATGAGAAATACCAATTAACAGATTATGAAATGTTAAAGATAGAAGCACTCACTTCATGTACTCCCTAACTTCTGCGCAGTTTTCGAGGACAAACCATTCCATCTTGCTTTTTTCGATGAATGATAGATATTTCTCCTTTCTTGCGCCAACATAACGACATTTGGACTCAAACACCCATAACTTTCTTTTTTCAACAACGACATCATCGTTTCTATCTGGGCGATTGAACTTAGTCTGAACATCTTTAAGGTACATTGAACAAAATGTTAGAGCTTCTTCAAACACATAACATTCAGCTATACAACCTTCAGGCCTTGCCGGGTTTTTGACATAGTTCTTTAGTTTTTTCATGTACCTTTCAAATGGATACATCCATCTAAAAGCTACTGGACCTCCCGCAATCGCTTCATCAGGTAAATGCACAAGTAAATGGACCATAATGTCAAAAAACGCAGGTGGATAGATCATCTCTAACTTGCATAAGATGGTAACAATGTCATCCTTTGCTTTCTTCATATCATCCACCGATAGTGTTCTAGAGCAAAGTTGCTTAAAGAACATACAAAGGTCTACTATTGGTGTAGATGTATCTTTAGTCAAAAGCCCTCTAACCCCAATCGGTATCAAACGTTGCATGAGGATACGACAGTCATGAGATTTCAACCCGGTAATGTTAGCATTGTTATCTGTCACCCTCTTACTGATATTAGATCCAAACCCATCTGGTAATTTAACATTTTTTATAAACTGACAAAAAAATTTTCGATCATCGGACTTGAATGAGTACTTTGGGTGGGGACTTAAGAACTTGCCACCCGATTGTTTCAGCCATTGTGACGGCCGAATGTTTAGTTTTTCCAAGTCGGACCGCGCATTTGGCGTGTCTTTGCTCTTATCGTTCATTAGAAGAGTACCGAGCAAGTTTTTCCAGTTAAACGTATTGAAGGAGTGTCTTGGTTACAAGTTGGGCATGCCATGTAGCCTTGTCCGCTCCAACCTGATAAACTACTACGGGCTGGAAAGTCATTTATGGTCCATAACAACGCCGCCTTCATTGTGAAGTATGTGTTTGTTGCTGCGTCTTTAGTACGTACACCTGTCTGCCACAATTGCTTAAGCTCATCCACTAACGGTCTAAGGAAAACGTCCATGTCTTTCCCCGGTGATTTAGGGCCAGGAATCAACAAGGTCAACATGAATGTGGACTCTCGCATGCATAGCCAGGGAGGCAGATTATATGTGGTGAGTATAACCGGCCACGTGCTATGAGTCGGGGATCCACTACCGTTGCTAAAGGGATTAAAACCGGCAGCTGCAAGCCCTAAGCGAACATTTCGTGGCTCCATCGCGAAGTTTGGGTACTTTTTATCAAAGTCTTGCCATGCAGATCCATCAACTGGATGACGCATAGTCCCATCTTCCGATCGTCCGGTACTATGCCATATCATATCTTTCGCTGTGTGCCTTGAACAATACAAACATCGTAGTCTAGGCGTCAAAGGAAAGTATCGTAACACCTTACGAGCCACCTTCGTGCCTTTTGTGTCTTTATCGACCCATCGACTCTCATTACAAACGGGACAATTTTGCAAGGACTCGTTTTCTTTCCAAAAGAGAGCACAATCATTTGTGCACACATCTATCATCTCATATGCCAAACCAATCTTCTTAAATGTCTTCTTAGCTACATAATACGAAGGGGGAATCTTGTTGCCTTCTGGCATTGACTCTCGCAACAACGAGAGGAGTCGATCTACTCCTTCATTTTGAAAATGGTACGTATCCTTTATATTCAAAAGCTTTGCTAAAAAGTCGATAGAAGAAAACTTGGTACAACCAGGATATAATTCTGTTTCAGCTTCCTTTACTAGGTCTTCAAAATCATCAACAACACCGCTACTATCTCCATTCGAGTTCTCTTGGTTAAGGTATGTATCTTCTTCCATACGCTCCCCCCTAATGTCTTCAATAACGTTTACCATACCGTCTTGTGGCGCAACATCGTTTACTTCTGCAATTGGAGTCGTGGCCCTGTGATAGGTCCACTTCGTGTATTCCTTCCAAAAACTGTTAATACGCAAATGGTATTTCATTTCTGCCATAGTTTTTAAGCCGGAATTTTTACATTGGGTACACGGACATCTAACTTCATCATGGTTTTTTATCACTCTTTCACACATATCGATAAATGACTTGAGTCCTTGCTTGTAGTGAGGTGAATGACATGGGGAATCAATCCAACTTTTATCGATAGGCATTATGCAACTGAAAGAAAATCTAATTTAGGATTAACAAGACAAGGGTAGGCTGCTAAACCCACTTTTTGAACACTTTATCCCATATGTGAATGTGTATTACATGATTGTTTGTTTAAGAAAAATTCGGCAGCATTTCCTCTTAGCTCCCAAGTATATATGTAATGATATATATACCCGAGGAGCAAAGAGAAAATGATAACCGAATCCTTCTTAAACAAACAATCATGTAATACACATTCACATCCTAAATGAGATAAAGTATTCAAAAAGCAGTCCCAAGATAAACGGGGACAACCCGAAAATTAATTTCTAAATCAATTTCGGGCGGGTATCTCTAAGCTCGTTATGTTTAAAATGATTCATTCAAACACGGGCACAGTTTTTTAAGCTTGTTATTTTCTTAATGATTGTTTTAAATTTTGGGCGGAACGTTATGTTTTAAATCATGATTTCAATTTCGATTGGGTGTTTTCTTAGCTCGTTATGTTTGAAATGATGAATTCAATTTTTGGCGGGTATTTTCTTAGCTCCTTTTGTTTTAAATGGTGATTTCAATTTTGGCGGGTATTTTCTATGTTCGTTATGTTTTAAATGATAATTTTAATTCAAGGAGGGTATTTCCTAGCTAATATATATTTGTCAAAGTTAAATATAAATGTTTTCAAACCTAAACAGAAACATACAAATTGTCATCTCAAATATATTTTTTTCTCAAACCTAAACATAAACATAGAAATTATCAACTTAAACATTTTTTTTTTCAAACATGACCATAAACATAGAAATCATGAAACTTAAACATAATGTATGCACATTAACACATACTTTATTTATAGACTTACAAACCCACATACATGCTTACATACACCTACATAA